>CAUOFW020004391.1:916634-938310 GCA_963454935.2 Ilex paraguariensis
ATATATAAATTAATAATCGATTTTGATTACATGTATATAAATTAATATTTTTTTAAGTCAATTCTATTATATTTTGTGGATTCTATAATCTATAATATAAAACAGAGCGGTTTCAACAAGTTGATCCGACGGTCTCAAATTTATTTATTTAACGGTCAAGAAATTACAATTGTTTTTGTTAATATTCTCCCCCCCCCCCCTCCCAAAAAAAAAGTTAACGATTATAGTTGATTTTGGAACATATCTTACAGTCTCAAATTTATTTATCCAACGGTCAAGAAATTAACATATTTTTCTTTAATATTTTTCCTCCCAACCAGTCAAAGATTACGGTTGACTTGGATCACAAGATTTTCTCTAACATAATAATTAAATGGTTTAAATTTGCCATTAATATCAACTGTGTAATGTAACATTTTGAATTTGTATAACAGACATTGATAATATTTTGATTAAAAAAAACTCATCAATTTAACAGATTAAAAAAAACAAGGGAGCTGCTTAACACATTTATATTGAATATAATTAATTTTAATTTTATTTATTTAATTAACTATCTCAAACTAACATGTCTTACACATGTCTTGAATCAAAAGTTCAAGACTATTTTTTTATCTCTTAAAAAAACTCAACGCTAATATATTCTTACAAATTAATAATTTCGTAATAACTTGTACTAATTAAAAAATAATATTTCATAAATAATATTTATAGATCTTTTTTTGATAGAAAATATTTTGGCAAAATGCTTTTTAATAAATTAGATTTTTAGTTTGTTTTTAATTTGATTCGTTTTTGATTATATGTATATAAATTAATAATCGATTTTGATTACATGTATATAAATTAATGTTTTTTTAAAGTCAGTCAATTCTATTATATTTTGTGAATTCTATAATCTATAATATCAAACAGGTTGAGTTCAACAAGTCACTCTGACGGTCTCAAATAAATTCATCAAACAACCACCAACATCTCTCTCAATACAATTATATTGAATTTTAGCTTCATCTTTTCGCTCTTCATTCTCTTACTCTAGCAGTGGCAGAGGGAGGAGGACCTAAGACCACCCTGAAAAAAAATATTTTTTTAATTATATATGTTTTATATATTTTTTTAGATTAGTTGAGCCTACTGTAATGATTTATGAAAAACAAAATTAATTGGATCAAACAAGTTAGGTACTAGAACAAAAAAATAAAAACAAAAAGACCATACCAAATTTCTTAAAATTAGTAAATTAAAATTAATTCCTTAGAATATTGGTATGATTTGTTAAAATCATATTTGGTTCAAAAATTATAAAATATATAGCCAAAATTGAGTAAAATATAAAATTTATATTATGATGTATCCTTGCCATTGAAAGCTCACCATATAAATCACACTCTAATCCATGGTTTTAAATTGACGTCGGCAAATTGGGCTTGTCCGGATATGATGAATTTAAGGGCCATATTATATTCCTTTAAAATCTTAGAAATTTTAAACAAACTATTTTATATTTTATTTCAACTAATAATTTTCTTAGTTTTTATTAGAATCTATAATATAAAAAGAGTGGCTTCAACAAACAGATCCTACGATCTTAAATTCATTCATCCAACGGTCAAAAAATTACAATTGTCTTCCTTAATATTTCCCCTCACCCCAAAAAAAAGTCAACGATTACGACTGATTTTAAAACATATCTTACAGTCTCAAATTTATTTATCCAATAGTTAAGAAATTAACTTTTCTTTCTTTAATATTATTCTGCCCAAACAGTTAAAGATTACGGCTGACTTGGATCGCAAGATTTTCTCTAACATAATAATTAAATGGTTTAAATTTGCCATTAATATTAACTGTGTAATGTAACATTTTGAATTTGTATAACAGACAATGATAATATTTTCATTACAAAAAAAAACTCATCAATTTAACAGATTAGAAAAAACAAAGGTGCTGCTTAACACATTTATATTGAATATAATTAATTTTAATTTTATTTATTTCATTAACTATCTCAAACTATCATGTTTTACACACGTCTTGAATCAAAAGTTCAAGACTATTTTTTTTATCTTTTAAGAAAACTCAACGTTAATATATTCTTATAAATTAATAATTTTGTAATAACTAGTACTAATTAAAAAATAATTTATTATAAATAATATTTGTAGATCTTTTTTTGATAGAAAATATTTTGGCGATATATTTTTTGATAAATTATATTTTTAATTTGTTTTAAATTTGATTTGATTCGATTTTGAGTACATGTATATAAATTAATAATCAATTTAGAGTACATGTATATAAATTAATGTTTTTTAAGTCAATTCTATTATATTTTGTAGATTCTATAATCTATAATATAAAACAGAGTGGCTTCAACAAGTCGATCATACGGTTTCAAATTTTTTCATCCAATGGTCAAGAAATTACAATTATTTTCCTTAATATTTCTCCCCCCTAAAAAAAAGTCAATGATTGCGGCTGATTTTGGAACATATTTTACGGTCTCAAATTTATTTATCCAATGATCAAGAAATTAACATTTTTTTCTTTAATACTTTTCGCGCCAACCAGTCAAAGATTACGGCCGACTTGGATCACAAGATTTTCTCTAACATAATAATTAAATAGTTTAAATTTGTCATTAATATCAAGTGTGTAGTGTAACATTTTGAATTTGTATAACACAAAATGATAATATTTAGATTAAAAAAAACTCATCAATTTAACAGATTAGAAAAAAAACAAGGGCGCTGCTTAACACATTTATATTGAATATAATTAATTTTAATGTTGTTTGTTTAATTAACTATCTTAAACTGTCATGTCTTACGCATGTCTTGAATCAAAAGTTCAAGACTATTTTTTTTATCTTTTAAGAAAACTCAACGCTAATATATTCTTTATTAATTTTGTAATAACTTGTACTAATTAAAATATAATATATTATAAATAATATTTGTAGATCTTTTTTGATAGAAAATATTTTGGCGATATGTTTTTTGATAAATTAGATTTTTAATTTGTTTTAAATTTGATTTGATTCGATTCTGATTATATTTATATAAATTAATAATCGATTTTGATTACATGTATATAAATTAATGTTTTTTAAGTCAATTCTATTATATTTTGTGGATTCTATAATTTATAATATAAAATAGAACGACTTCAACAAGCCGATCCAATAGTTTCAAATTTTTCATACAACAGTCAAGAAATTACAATTATTTTCCTTAATATTTCTCCCCCCCCAAAAAAAAAAGTCAACGATTATGACTGATTTTGGAACATATCTGACGGTCTCAAATTTATTTATCCAACGGTCAAGAAATTAACATTTTTTCTTTAATATTTTTTCTCCCAACCAGTCAAAGATTACGACTGACTTGGATCACAAGATTTTCTCTAACATAATAATTAAATGGTTTAAATGTTCCATTAATATCAATTGTGTAGTGTATCATTTTGAATTTGTATAACAGACAATGATAATATTTTGATTAAAAAAACTCATCAATTTAACAAATTAAAAAAAACCAAGAGCGCTGCTTAACACATTTATATTAAATATAATTAATTTTAATTTTATTTATTTAATTATTATCTCAAACTAACATGCCTTACACATGTCTTGAATCTAAAATTCAAGACTATTTTTTTTATCTCTTAAGAAAACTCAACGTTAATATATTCTTATAAATTAATAATTTTGTAATAACTTGTACTAATTAAAAAATAATATTTTATAAATAAATTTTGTAGATCTTTTTTTGATAGAAAATATATTGGTGATATATTTTTTGATAAATTAGATTTTTAGTTTGTTTTAATTTGATTCGATTTTGATTATATGTATATAAATTAATAATCGATTTTGATTACATATATATAAATTAATATTTTTTTAAATCAATTCTATTATATTTTATGGATTCTATAATCTATAATATTAAATAAAGTGGTTTCAACAAGTCAATTATACGGTCTCAAATTCATTCATCCAACGATCAAAAAATTATAATTATTTTCCTTAATATTTCCCCCCAAAAATTCAACAATTACGGCTGATTTTGGAACTTACTTACGGTCTCAAATTTATTTATGCAACGGTCAAGAAATTAATATTTTTTTTCTTAATATTTTTCCTCCCAACCATTCAAAATTTACGGCTAACTTGGATCACAAGATTTTCTCTAACATAATAATTAAATGGTTTAAATTTATCATTAATATCAACTGTGTAGTGTAACATTTTGAATTTGTATAACAAACAATGATAATATTTTGATTAAAAAAAAACTCATCAATTTAACAGATTAAAAAAAAAACAAGAGCACTGCTTAACACATTTATATTGAATATAATTAATTTTAATTTTATTTATTTAATTAGCTATCTCAAACTAACATGCCTTACACATGTCTTGAATCAAAAGTTCAAGACTATTTTTTTTTATCTCTTAAGAAAACTCAACACTAATATATTCTTATAAATTAATAATTTTGTAATAACTTGTACTAATTAAAAAATAATATTTTATAAATAATATTTGTAGATCTTTTTTTGATAGAAAATATTTTGGCGATATGCTTTTTGAGAAATTATATTTTTAGTTTGTTTTAAATTTGATTCGAGTTTGATTATATGTGTATAAATTAATAATTGATTTTGATTACATGTATATAAATTAATGTTTTTTTAAGTCAATTCTATTATATTTTGTGGATTCTATAATCTATAATATAAAATAGGGTGAGTTCAACAAACTGATCTTACGGTCTCAAACCATTTATATTGAATTTTACCTTAATCTTTTCACTCTTCACTATCTTTCTCTGGCAGCAAGAGCGGTCCAACAAATCCAGAGGTCCTAAGCGAGAATATGAAGGTGGGCCTTATTAATAGACAATAATTATTAAAATATATTCATTTTAAAGTTATTTTTCTAGCTTTTTGAGATGCAAAAATATTGATTAAATTTTTATATTCAAGTTTTGTTAATATATTCTTTTCAATCGATAATATAGTTGATCCATTTAATTTTTCTTGTGACATAGTTGATCGGAGATAAGATTTTATTAATTTAAGTTTTGAAAAACTTCTCTCCGCTGAAGTAATTGTTATTGGTATTGTTAACAATATTCTAAAAGCTATACATGCATTTAAAAAAGAATCTAATCGTTTTATACAAGTTAGGGTTTTAGCTGGAGTGTTAATTTGAGATTGTATGACTCTTCTTAATACAGTCAATTCTTGAAATAAATCTAAATCATCAATATTAGAAAATCAATTATGGTTCAAAAAAATTTCAAGTTTAAGACAAACCAGTTTATTATAGTAGATTAAGCCAAAAAAATTCTGACCCTTAAATCTTGATACTATCAATTAATTGATGGTTTGTTGAACTATAAGAGATTACATAATAGAGAGCTTTAGTGTTCTTTCTTTGATGAGATTAAAATTTCACAAAGAAAGAAAGGCAAGAGAGAGTGCCTTTAAACAGAACTGTGGCCTATGAGTGAGTGAATCTTGTAATTTGTGCAAGAGAGTCAGAGTGATGTAAAGAGATTTGCTTATTTCCTTCGTAGAGATAGAGATTATTCTTTTTTATTGTAGAAGTTTAACTGTCTGCTACAGCTAGCAAGTGGAGAAATTTTCTAAGTTGTTGAAGTGTTAACAAACTTATCAATAAAATTTGGATCCTCTCAAACCAGTCTATCTAAAATATATATACTTATAACTAAAACTCTTAACAGGGACCCCAAAATTTTACAAAAATTAGAGGCCCTAGGCGACTAACTAAGTAGCCTAGGCCTAGGGCCTAGGGCCAGCCCTGTCTGGCAATGGCGGAGGGAGGAGGGGCCTGGTGCCACACTGAAAAAAAATATTTTTTTTAATTAAATATGTTTTATATATTTTTTTTAGATTAGTTGAGCCCATTGTAATGATTTGTGAAAAACAAAATTAATTGGATCAAATAAGTTGGGTAGTAGAACAAAAAAACAAAAACAAAAAGTCCATACCAAATTTATTAAAATTAGCAAACTAAAATTGATTTCTTAAAATATTGATATGATTTATTGAAGTCTCATTTGATTCAAAAATTATAGAATATATAGCAAAAAATGAGTAAAATATAAAATTTATAAAAATATTGAAAGTTATAGAATATTGCTTTTATTTGTATCAAATAAATTATATTATTGATCCTTAATGTATAGATGTTATCTTATTAATTTTTTTCAAATAGACATTTTTTATGTTTAATGAATTTTTAAGTATCAAATTTAATATAAAAAAATATAAATATACCGTGCCTTTAGGCACATATTAGCAAACTAAATATTTTCAAATTAATTAGTTGATTTATGCTGTACCGTGCCTTTAGGCACATATTACCCCCAGTAAAAACCAAGTATGGCAAGGATACATCATAATATCAATTTATAACCATCAATTTAAAGCCAAAAAGAAGGGATCACTTTGACAGCTCACCATATAAATCACACTATAATCCATGGTTTTAAATTGATGTCGGCAAATTGGGCCCAACTTGTATCTTGTCCAGGATATGATGAATTTAAGGGCCATATTATATTCCTTTAAAATCTTAGAAATTTTAAACAAACTATTTTATATTTTATTTCAACTAATAATTTGCTTAGTGTTTATATTAGAATTATTAATAAGCCCTAACGATTTTGCCTCAATCATGATGGTTAGTTAGAATTGATAATCGAATTGAGTTTTACGAGCTCAAGTCAAACCGAGTTTATTTTTTTAAACGAGTCTAAAAAATTATTTAAGCCGAATCTAAAATGATTTTGCCTCAATCATCATGGTTAGTTATTGAAGGAAGGGTAGGTTTGGTCATGTGATGTGGGCCGTGAACCGGGTCATTTTGTGTTGGAATTTTGGGTCCATGAGTTAGGCGAATTCCTTCAGTTTCTTGTCCTTTGGTGGCCAATGTTTGAGGTATTATTGGGGGTCGTTGCGATTCTAATTTTTATTTGAAACGATGGCTTCTTTTAATTTTTTAAAAGGGTTCAAAAGGGGAAGGAAAAGATGAAGGAAGGACCCATCTGATCTGACATTTTAATTTCAGGCTTGAGTTTAAAAGCCATTATATTTTATGTACCATCATTGCTTCTTATGGTGGTTGTACTTGTACTTGAATGACTATACCCACATCCATATAATAATAATAACAATAATAAAAAATAAAAAAAAAATAAAAAAACCAATAGTGCAGGACAGAGGGACAATGTCCTTTGCTAGTTTCAGCTGTTGACGGAGATGTGTGAAAAATAAGCAAATCAACCCTTAAAGAATAGTTAAACAAGTTAGGGGATGTATGAGTTGTAACCTTTCATTTCCCGGGGTTCGAATTTTGAAATTTTTTTTTGGATTAAGTTAGGTCATAAACGATTTATTTTTTATGAATATCTTAATTTTAGTGTAAATAATTTACCTTTTAATTTCATCTAACGGTCAATAAATTGACATTTGTTTTCCTTAATATTTTTCCTCCCAACCAATCAACGATTACGACTGATTTTGGAACACATGATTTTCTCTGACAAAATAATTAAATTGGTCAAATTTACCATTAATATCATCTGTGTAGTGTAACATTTTGAATTTGTATAAGATACAATGATAATTTTAATTTTAATTAAAAAAACTCATAATTAATTTTAATTTTATTTATTTAATTAATTATCTCAAATTAACATGTCTTAAATCAAAAATTCAAGACTATTTTTTTTATCTCCTAAGAAAATTCAACGCTAATATATTCTTATAAATTAATAATTTTGTTATAACTTGTATTAATTAAAAAAATAATATTTTAGAAATAATATTTTTAGAAATTTTTTTGATAGAACATATTTGGCGATATGCTTTTTAATAAATTAGATTTTTAATTTATATTACATTTGACTCGATTTTGATTATATGTATATAAATTAATGTTTGATTTTGATTATATGTATATAAATTAATGTTTTTTATGTCAATTTTATCATATTTCGTAGATTTATATATAATATAAAATAGGGCGGCTTCAACAAGCTCTTCCTACGGTCTCAAATTCATTCATCAAACGGCCAACAAATTGTTTTCTTAATATTCCCTCCCCCCCTCAACTGGTCAACAATTACGGTTGATCTTAGAACATATTCTACAGTCTTAAATTTATTCATCCAACGGTCAAGAAATTACAATTTTTTCCTTAATATTTTATCCCCCAACCGGTCAACGATTACGACTAATCTTGGCACACAGTATTTTCTCTGATATAATAATTAAATAGGTAAAATTTGTCATTAATATCATATGTATATTGTAGCATTTTGAATTTTTATTAGACACAATGATAACATTTTGATTAAAAAAAACTCATCAATTTAACAAATAAAAAAACAAGGGCGATGTTTAACACATTTATATTAAATATAATTAATTTTAATTTTATTTAATTAATTAATTATCTCAAACTAACATGTCTTACCCATATCTTGAATCAAATGTTTAAGACTAATTTATTTTAATCTTTTAAAAAAATCTAACACTAATATATTCTTATAAATTAATAATTTTTGTAATAATTTGTACTAATTAAAAAATGATATTTTATAAATGATATTTGTAGATCTTTTTTTTGATAAAAAATATTTTAGAGATGTGCTTTTTGATAAATTTAATTTTTAGTTTGTATTATATTTGACTCGATTTTGATTATATGTATATAAATTAATATTTTTTTAAGTCAATTCTATCATATTTCACATATTTATCTATAATATAAAATATGATAGACTTCAATAAGTTCATCTGATGGTCTGAAATAAACTCATTAAATAGTTATCAACATCTCTCTCAAAATCATTCAAATTGAATTTTACCTTCTTTTTCTCATTCTTCACTCTTTCTCTCTGGTAATGGTGGAGGGAGGAGGGGTAAGAAGGGTCTGGGGCTACCTTGGAAAATATATACATATTTTTTATTTATATATGTTTTATATATTTTTTCGGATATTTTTAATTGGGCCTACTGTAATGATTTATGACAAACAAAATTAATTAGGTCATACAAGTTGGGCACTAGAACAAAAAAATAAAAACAAAAAATTGATATTAAATCTCTTAAAATTAGTAAACTAAAATTGATTATTTAGATCATTGGGATGATTTATTGCAACCTCCTTTGATTCAAAAATTATGGAATATATAGTCAAAACTTATTAAAATATGAAATTTGTAAGAAGATTAAAAATTATATAATATTGTTTTTATTTGTGTGAAATAAATTAAATTACAAATTATAATATAAATTATATATATATAACATTATTTTTATCTATTAATGACAGTAAAACTTGTACTTAAAGTGTATCCACCCTAGATCATATTTTTTGCTCCATCACTGTTCTTTGGGATTTTCATTCATCACTTCTTCAAATTAAACAATTGATTTATATTATTTCGTGCCTTCAAGCATGAGTTACCCTTAGTTACCTTATATATAGAAATGGGTTCATTTTATTTACTTGGTTATTTGTTATTAATTAGTGATATCATATGATAATGATAATGTAATATTATTGTTATATTGAATATTTACTAGGAGATATGAAGTAGATAAATAAGATAAAATGTTTAAGTTATGAAAATAACATTTTTGCATGCATATAAATCGAATCTCATCTAAATCTTATAATAATAATAATAATAATAAAATTATCGAATCCTATCTAAATCCTATAGTAATAAGAATCTCATACATTGGAGCGTTAAACAATTCCCTTAAGATTGTGGGTAAATGAATAACTTATACCATTACGGCATTAAGTATCACTTCCTCCCTCCAAAGTCCAAAGAAGTTGAATTGGATAGCACTGATTAGCATTTTAATTACTAGTTTTCTTTAGCACTTGGTGACAAAAGTAAAAATTAAACCACCACTAAATTATGATTATGATGATGATGATGATTAAGGGAGGTTGGTGCTACCTGGGCCTGGCTAAGGAATGCTTGCTTTGTCTTGTCGCCGCGTGTCTTAAAGTTGCCTTGGGCTCTGCCTTCATTAAAAGATAGAGCAAGCAGTTGCCTTTTCAACACTCGAACAAACAGAGTTGCTCCAGCTTGATTTCCATTCTATGTACACTTCTATCTCTTTCTACAAGTTAGTGTCAACACCAGATAAACGTAAATGGAGGACCACCATCCACCACCGAAACGAGTGGTGGTTTGCGGCGGCGGAGTCATCGGAGTCTGCACCGCCTACTTCCTATCCAAAAAAGGTGTCGCCGTAACCCTTGTCGAAAAATCATCCATTGCCTGCGCTGCCTCGGGCAAAGCCGCTGGATTCCTCGCCCTCGATTGGTGTGACGGTGGTCCACTCTCGAAACTCGCTCGTGCCAGCTTCAATCTCCATCGTTCGCTTTCCCAAGAACTCAACGGCCCACAATCATACGGCTACCGTCCCCTCACCACTCTCAGCCTCTCCATCACCGAGTCGTCTTCTTCATCATCCTCCCAAGAGCCCCACAAAAGCCCTAGCAGAAATCTTCCTTCGTGGGTTGACGGCCCAGCTAAAGGCCCAAGAACTATTGGGACAACAGAAACCACAGCCCAAGTTCATCCTCGACTGTTCACTAAAACACTATTGTCAAAGGCGGTTGAGGACCATGAGGTTGAGGTGGTGATTGGAAAAGTAGAGACGGTGGAAGTGGAGAGTGGAAAAGTTAGGGCGGTGGTATTGGAGGATGGGAGAGAGATTCAGGCCGAAGCAGTGGTGCTGGCTCTTGGGCCGTGGACAAGTAAATTGTCCCTTTTGGATTCGATTTTTAGGGTTTATGGGCTTAAGGCCCATAGTGTAGTGTTACAGCCCAAAGAGCCTGATGCTATTACACCTCATGCTCTTGTTTTGAGTTATTATTCAGCTCAGGGAGGCAAGCCCCTCAACCCTGAAGTGCATCCTCGTTCCACAGGTTTGTTAGCTTGGTTGTTTTGCTGTCAAATGCTAAATCACCCAAAAAAAATAATAAAAAAAATTATTAAATGATCTTATGATGATATAGTGGTCGACGGTTTTGATTCTAATTTTACTCATTTAAATTTTAGGCATTGCTGATCATTTTAGCGTTATATTATATGATCTACTAAGGGTAACCCATGCCTCAAGACATGGTGCAACATAAATCAACCAATTAATTTAGAAAAGTGAGAAGTAAAAAACCCTGAAAATAGTGGCAGAGCCAAATATATGANGGTTTTGATTCTAATTTTACTCATTTAAATTTTAGGCATTGCTGATCATTTTAGCGTTATATTATATGATCTACTAAGGGTAACCCGTGCCTCAAGACATGGTGCAACATAAATCAACCAATTAATTTAGAAAAATGAGAAGTAAAAAACCCTGAAAATAGTGGCAGAGCCAAATATATGATTTAAAGTTGACACACTTTAAGTATAATAGATAAAAATAATGTGATATATTTATATTTTTTTATATTAGATTTGATACTTAAAAATTGATTAAACATAAAAAAACGATNACACACTTTAAGTATAATAGATAAAAATAATGTGATATATTTATATTTTTTTATATCAGATTTGATACTTAAAAATTGATTAAACATAAAAAAACGGTCTATTTGAAAAAAATTAGTAAGATAACATCTATTTATTAAGGATCAATAATATAATTTATTTGATACAAATAAAAGTAATATTCTATAATTTTTAATCTTTTTATAAATTCTATATTTTACTCATTTTTAGTTATATATTTTATAATTTTTGAACTAAATGAGACTTCAACAAATCATACCAATATTCTAAGAAATCAATTTTAGTTTGTTAATTTTAAGAAATTTGGTATGGACTTTTTGCTGTTGTTTTTTTGTTCTAGTACTCAACTTGTTTGATTCNATATTCTATAATTTTTAATCTTTTTATAAATTCTATATTTTACTCATTTTTAGTTACATATTTTATAATTTTTGAATCAAATGAGACTTCGACAAATCATACCAATATTCTAAGAAATCAATTTTAGTTTGCTAATTTTAAGAAATTTGGTATGGACTTTTTGCTTTTGCTTTTTTGTTCTAGTACTCAACTTGTTTGATCCAATTAATTTTGTTTTTCATAAATCATTACAGTGGTCTCAACTAATCTAAAAAAATATATAAAACATATGTAATTGAAAAAAATATTTTTTTCAGTGTGGCCCCATGCCCCTCCTCCCTCCGCCACTGGCAGAGAAAGATAGTGAAGAGTGAAAAGATTAAGGTAAAATTTAATATAAATAGTTTGATATCGTCAGATTGGCTTGTTGAACCTACCCTGTTTTATATTATAAATTATAGAATTCACGAAATATAATATAATTGACTTAAAAAATCATTAATTTATATACATGTAATCAAAATCGATTATTAATTTATATACATATAATCAAAATCGAATCAAATTTAAAACAAATTAAAAATCTAATTTATTAAAAAACATATCGCCAAAATATTTTCTATCAAAAAAAGATGTACAAATACTATTTTTTAATTAGTACAAGTTATTACAAAATTATTAATTTATAAGAATATATTAGCGTTGAGTTTTCTTAAGAGATAAAAAAAAATAGTCTTGAACTTTTGATTCAAGGCATGTGTAAGGCATGTTAGTTTGAGATAGTTAATTAAATAAATAAAATTAAAATTAATTATATTCAATATAAATGTGTTAAATAGTGCCCTTGTTTTTTTTTAATCTATTAAATTGATGAGTTTTTTTTTTAATAAAAATATTATCATTGTCTGTTATATAAATTCAAAATGTTGCNGGCATGTTAGTTTGAGATAGTTAATTAAATAAATAAAATTAAAATTAATTATATTCAATATAAATGTGTTAAATAGTGCCCTTGTTTTTTTTTAATCTATTAAATTGATGAGTTTTTTTTTTAATCAAAATATTATCATTGTTTGTTATATAAATTCAAAATGTTACACTATACAGTTGATATTAATGGCAAATTTAAACCATTTAATTATTATGTTAGAGAAAATTTTGTGATTCAAGTCACTCGTAATCTTTGACTGGCTGTGAGAAAAAATATTAAAGAAAAAAATGTTAATTTTTTGACCGTTGGATAAATAAATTTGTAACCGTAAGATATGTTCCAAAATTAGTCGTAATCGTTGACTTTTTTTTGGTTGGGGGGGGGGAAATATTAAGGAAAATAATTGTAATTTCTTGATCGTTGGATAAATGAATTTGAGATCGTAGGATCGGCTTGTTGAAGCCGCTCTGTTTTATATTATAGATTTTATGTCTTATTTTTTCATTAATTTAGCCTTCTCTCTAGTGATATTTCATCCATCATCATGTGTATTACTTTGCGGTTATAAATAAATCATCATGCGTATTACTTAGCAGTTATAAATAAATAACTAGGACTAGTGAACTTCACTTATGAGGAAGTTACTAATGGATGGCTATGAAATTTGGTGGAATTCACTAGTTTTACGTGTTTTTGTTTGCAATTAGTTAATAATATCACGTGTTAATAATTATATGATATTACTTTTATATTCAAAGCTTGATCTTCAAACTTTTTTCATATATATATATATATATTTTGTAACCAAAATTTTAGCACACAGAAATGTATCGATTTAAACTACACTATTTGTCTAAAATGTGTGTTTTTAATAAGTTAAAAATCACAAAATTGATGTAATAAAATTCAAAAATGATTGAAAATATGGCAACATATTAATATAAAATTCATGTTGTTGTGTGTTTGGGTGAGAATCAGAAAACAAAAGAAAGATTCAAGTATTGCATGATGCATTTATTTACTGAAAAATATTGCAACCATTCTGATCATCCATTCTTCCAACTGAATTTTCAAGTTAAAGCTTAAAAAAGTTTTTGTTTTGATCTTTTTTCCTTACAGGGGAAGTGTACTTATGCGGAATGTTAACTGAAGCCGATGTCCCAGACGATCCAGAACAGGTGGCCCCTAACCCAGAATCGATACGGGTGCTTAAGAGAGTGGCTAAGAACGTATCAAGCCATTTGGAAGAAGGGGAAGCAACATTGAAGGCCGAGCAAGCTTGCTTTTTGCCGTGTACCGACGATAGTGTACCGGTTATCGGTCAAGTACCGGGAGTGAAAGGGTGTTTTGTGGCAACTGGGCATAACGCTTGGGGGATTCTAAATGGTCCGGCAACCGGAGTTGCTGTGGCTGAGCTTGTGGTGGATGGTCGTGCTAGTATTGTTGATCTTACTCCTTTTAATCCAGTCAGATTTGTTGGTGGGAAGAGGTAGATTAGTATGGTATAGACTACTCCCCCGTCATAGTTGATTAAATAGATTTACAATTTCACGTTGCTTATATAAGGATTACACTTTTTCCACTATAGAGTGGTTGATTTTGTTAAAATTTGCAGAGAATGCAGCTAGTTCAACTGTATCTCCCAGCTCATCAGATGATTCCACTGATCACCATCTAGCTCAGCCTCTTCTCCAGCTCAGCATGATCACGTAGAACACACTAGAAGGATCTAGCAGAGCTCACTAGAAGAATCCTGAGGCATATGGAAGTTGGTAGTTAGTTAGGAAAATTTCTCTTATGTGTAAAGCATTTAGATGAATAAGTTTGGTGTGCACTTGTAGCTAGTATAAATACAGATATATGTACAGCAATGAGAATAATTCTCTTCTTCATTTTTTCTCTCCTTAACCTTCTGCACCTTGTTCTTAAGATTTTCAATATGGTATCAGAGCAGTAATGGCTAACACACCACCTCCAAATCCCAACGATTCCTCTTACAACAGTGATAATGTTGCAACCAATCTCAATCCAAAAGACCCCGTTAACTCATACGCCCTCAATCCAAAAAATGGACCAGGTACCTTCCTTACCAATCACCTTCTCACAGCAGAGAATTATCACTCTTGGGCCCAAACTGTTCGAAGAGCACTTCGAATCAAAAGAAAAATGGGTTTCATCGATGGCACCCTCTGCAAACCAACAGGCCCCAATGACCCTTTGATAGATCCTTGGCTTGAATGTAATGACATGGTTGTTACTTGGCTTCAAAATGCAATGTCCTTGGAAATCAAAAACATTGTAGTATATGTTGTGTGACACCCTAAAAATCGAGGGTCCTTAATTTAACAAAATTTGGGCAGAGTCTCCTTTGTACGGGAAACTCTACCCAAAATTCAATATGTACAATATACATTAACACGATCTATCCAATGCCCGATATAACACAATGATCGTAACGGGTCCATTCATGAGTAAAAATTGACCACACCGGGTCCATTCATTCATACTCATATACAAACATGCAAGGTTATATTAAAAACAGTCCATATAAGTTCAATTACAACTCTCTTACATAAAATTACATGTCAAAACTAGTTTGCTCCAAAAGTTTTACAAAAGGAGTTTTAAAAGCCACAAGTTGGCTTTCTTCACCCTTGCGGCCCCGAATGAGAGTCGTCCACCGGTGTATATCTCACATCTGAAATATTTTTCCATCTAGGGTGAGCCACACCTAGTAGAGTAATTCCTACAGAGGCTACTTCCCACCTAAGTGTATATGAAATGTGCACATGCAACAATCAACAATCAACAATCAATATCTATTCCAACAAGAACATGTAGTTCAATGTGAAAATTCTACCATATCATATCATGATTTGAGATGATACTCATTCATGCACTTTAACCCGAGTCCTCATCGATTCCCACAACACAATGCAATGCAAATGTATAAAATATTTGTCATTGATGAAATACATCCAATGATCGTTTTTGAAATACAAGTCATTGTGTTTATAAAACCAATTCATTGTTGGATGTTTCCTATCGAATGAATACTTTATAAAACAAGTACACTCTTTTGGAATTTCACCTCAGGGGAGTGTATGAATCAGGTATTTTTATAAACAAAATCACGTGTCTTTATTGGGTAGCAAAGTTTTGAAATCGCACTGCAGGTTCTGCAAATCAATACACTTTTTTAGAATTTCACCTCAGGGGAGTGTATGAACCAAGTAGTCGGGTCTTGCACCCGAGGGAGAGTCTAGCCCTTCTTGCTATACCCGACACAAGTTTTTCATGTATGCAACCATGTGACTTAGTAAAATATTCAACCCCACTTTCCCGAGCCCACCCATCAAACACCAATTATGGTGATTGATCCAACCATGCACTCACACACCCATACTCATGGTCATGAATGCATTTTTCCCGTGTAAAATGCAATATGATGCATCATTGCTCAATTAATGTCATGCTCAATGTAATGGATATCAATGAGCCAAATTTAAATCACACATTTCATCATGTATCATGGACAATTATATCATACGTATATAACTTCCAAAAACTCATCACAATGTCAATATATTAATACACATATATCAACATTTTATGTAATAACAACAACCAAGCATGTCATTACATAATCAAGCAATAACACCCTTAATCATCATGGCATAATGTAAACATGTAATATGCCCACATAACAGTCCCTAAACAAGCCACATAAAGAACCCGAAACAAGTCACAAAACAGTTTCTAAACAAGCCATAAAATAGTCCATAAACAAGTCATAAAACAACTCCTAGACAAGCCATAAAATAGTCCATAATTTCAACCCAAAACAGTCACAATTTTAGCCCCTAAACAACCACAATTTCAGTCGCTAAATAGCCACATAACAGCCTCTTAAATCAGCCCAAAAGGTAGGAATAAAATCAAAGTAGGAAGAACCCTACCTTTTATGGCATGTAGGAAGTAGTAGAACTTCCAAGAACTTAATCTCAAGCTCAAACCCAAGCTTCTCCCAAAATCTTGTTTTTGATTCTTCGGTGAAATTCTTCATTTTTGGTATAGTCGCGTAGTCCTCATTGAGGAGATCAACTTTAATACTTGGCTCAAAGAATTTCGACCGGCAGAACTCCGTATATCGTAAAAAGAAGGTAAAAATTTTCTCTTTTTTTTTTCCTATCTTCAACTCCAACGTGAGAAACCAGCAGACCCAGCAAAGTGTTCTATCCAAAATAAGATATTTAGTCCATATTTATATATTTTAACGCTTGGTCCATGTCGCGCCACACTCCTCCTTTTTTCCCGGGTTCGTTTTCTTCCCGAAACGATTAAATTTCGCTCTGGTTCAAGCTCAAAATATTTTATATGAAATTTATTTAAATTATAATAAAATTTTAAAATTTTTTATTTTTTGAGCACTTTTGAGATCACCTGACACCTTGACACCTGTCGCTTCGAAAAACATGAAAAAAATCGACTATTTCAAAATTCGATGAAAATTATCTGGGTAACTAGATTTCGCGAGATGAATCCAACGGTGAGGTCCGTTTCATCTTCTGAGCTCTAAAAAAATATGAATTTTAAACCCGCATTATAGTGATAAATTACCATTTTGTCATTTTTTTCGAAAAATTTTAAATTTATCCGGGTTTTATATGTTGAGACTGCACGAGTTATGGGTGGAATTGGAACAAAGATTTGCTCAAAACAATGGACCAAGGATTTATGAGCTAAAGCAAACAATCCATTCTCTCACCCAAGGAGAAGATTTTGTGAGTTTATACTTCTCAAAACTCAAAGGATTACTGGATGAACTCTTGAATTTTGGGTCTCTGCCACATTGCACATGTGGAGCAATGAAAACTGTTTTTGAAACCAACAAGGGATTGGATTATGAAATTTCTCATGGGCCTTAGCGACTTTTTTACTAACATTAAAGCACAGATTATTTTAATCAAACCATTCCCTGCATTGAGTGAAGTTTACGCTCTAGTCCAACACAAGGAAAAACGAAAACAACTCACTTCTGGAATCAATGTGACTGACTCTCGTGCATTAGCAGTAAGGACTAATTTCATCACCAAGGAAAACAACAGGTATTCTGCTCCTCAAAAGAAAGAAAGACCTTATTGCCCTCACTACAAGATTCCTGGTCATTCAATAGAGAAATGTTTTAAAGCAAATTCAGAGTTAGAAAGGCCATTCTACACCCACTGCGATGTCACTAGGCATTCTGTTGAGAAATGCTTCAAGCTTCATGGATATCCACCAGGCCACAAGATGCACAACAAGAACAAGGGTTTTACTCCATCAGCTAATCAAACCAATACAGTAAAACAAGAGCATCAGACAAAAAGATCACAATCAGCAATCATTCAAGAACAATATCAACATCACATGGCCTAGCTTCAAATCAAAGTTGTGCATCCTTCTGTTAATCAAGTTCAAAGTTATCAAATTGATACTCAATCCTTTGCTATGACTAGTATTATTTCCTATTTTTCAAATTTTGAAACCATCCAAATTCCTTAGGTAATAGATACTGGTGCAACAGATCATATGATATGCAGCCCTTCCATTTATTCTTCTGCACCTATCAAACTTTCTTGCAAAGTTAAATTTCCTAATGGTGATTTATCAAAAGTAACACACACAGGGACTGTCAAAATCAATGATGTCATCACCCTAAAAAATGTGTTGTGCATCCCATCTTTTAAGTTCAATATTCTGTCAACTAGAAAGTTATCACAGGACCTCAATTGTTGCTTCCTATTTTTTGCTAATTAGTGTCTTATACAAGACCTTTCCATCTGGAGCACGATTAGGAAGGGAGAGGTTCATGATGGCTTGTACCAGCTTAAGATGACACCAATCTCCTCTACAATTTTTAATACAGCTTTATCTAGTCTTTCTTGTAAACAGTCTCCTACTTCAACTTCAGTTTGCTCCCAGTCTGAGTATGATTTGTGGCATTGTAGACTAGGTCATCCCTCAGATTCAAGACTTGCTTTGTTGAAAAATGATTTGTCAAATGTTCAATTCATCAATGATATAATTCTTTGTTCAATTTGTCCATTGGCCAAAATTCATAGATTTCAATTTTCTAATAGAGAACATAAGTCACATAATCCTTTTGACTTGATTCATTGTGATATATGGGGGCTTAGCACACATATAGCCTATAATGATTCAAGATATTTCCTCACCATTGTTGATGATTTTACAAGGTGCACATGGCTCTACTTAATGAAGGCAAAATCCCAAGCTAGACCACTTCTACAATCTTTTTGTTCCCTTATTGAGACTCAATTTCAATCCAAAGTCAAGATAATCAGGACTGATAAAGGAAATGAGTTTAGCATGGGAGAATTCTTTATGAAAAAGGGAATTATTCATCAACACAAGTTGTGTAGAAACTCCTCAACAGAATGGTGTTGTTGAGAGGAAGCACCAACATATTCTCAATGTAGCCAGATCCCTCATGTTTCATTCAACAATTCGTGTTGATTTTGGAATGATTGTGTCTTGACTGCAGTCTATTTGATAAATAGAATTCCTTCACCCAACCTACAGAACCAATCTCCATATCAGCTCCTCTTCAAAACCAAACCAACATATAGACATCTAAGGGTATTTGGTTCCTTATGCTATGCTTCTACACTGAGATAGAGTAGACATAAACTTGATCCTAGAGCCAGAAAATGTGTATTTCTAGGCTATCCTTTTGGAGTTAAAGGATACAAGCTGATGGATCTAGAAACTTATTCAATTTTTCATTCAAGGGATGTTGTATTCCATGAAAATATTTTTCCCTATAAGACAGATTAGTCATCTTCACAAAGTTACTCTTCACTATCTCACTTCTTTGATCTTTCTTCATCACCTTCATCTGATCAAACTTTCTCAACAGAGGTTGTATCTATGCAAGTTCCAGCTCCATCTAATATCCTCAGAATTCCCAGCAATCATGCACAGTCATCCACCAATTCATAACCTGAGCAAGAAAAATCTTCTTCTTCACCACCAAACAACAATAATTCTCCATCTATTTCTATTCCTATAGAAAGACAGAATAGTCCTTCTCCTCACAGGTCAAACAGAACAAGAAGAAGATCGGAGTATTTGAAAGATTATTACTGTTACCAAGTCATTGTGTCTCGCTCCTCTCAAACAAGCTTCAATGACTCAGGTCATCCATATTCCCTGTCATCATTCTTGTCATATGATAAACTTTCACATGAGTACGCCAGTTTTGCTACAACAATCCTAAATCATCATGAGCCTAACTCATATCAAGAGCTAGTAAAATCCTTGGAACGGCGTAAAGCCATGGATAATGAAATTGTAGCGTTGGAGTAACAATACTTGGGAACTCACAGATTTGCCAAAAGGAAAACACCCTATTGGCTCAAAATGGGTGTACAAAGTAAAGTACAATTCAAATGGGACTGTGGAGAGGTATAAAGCTCAATTAGTGGCAAAAGGGTGTACTCAACAAGAGGGACTTAACTATCATGAGACCTTATCTCCAGTAGTGAAGCTTGGAACAGTCAGAATTCTGCTAGCATTGGTTACAATCAAGGGCTGGTTTTTGCATCAATTCGCTGTGAATAATGCATTTTTGCATGGGGAACTAGAAGAGGAAGTGTTTATGCAGCCACCCCCTGGGTATCTTGTTAAAGGAGAAACCAGTGTTTGCAAGTTAAAGAAGAGTTTGTATGGACTTAAACAAGCATCTAGACAATTATATGCTAAGTTTTCATCATCTTTACTCAGTTGTGGATTTACTCAATCTCCAACTTCTTTGTCAAGAAAAAAAACACTTCTTTCATGGCATTATTAGTTTATGTGGATGATATTATAGTTGCTTCCAATGACAAACATGTCATCTCACAGTTAAAGGAATTTTTGAGTGCTCAATTCGAGATTAAAGATTTGGGATCTCTCAAATACTTTCTTGGCCTAGAGGTAGCCAAAAATTCTCATGGAATACAGGTCTATCAAAGGAAATATGCACTAGATATCCTTGTAGATTCTGGCTTAATTGAGTGCAAGCCTGCTAAGGTGTATGGATCAGAACAGTAGGCTTTCCAAAGATGATGGAGAACTTCTAGAAGACCCATCTTTGTATAGAAGAGCCATTGGAAGACTACTCTACTTAACCATCACAAGGCCTGACATTTCTTATTCAATGAATTTGTTAAGCCAGTTCATGGCAGCCCCTCGTGTTCTCCACCTTAATGCTGTGAACAAAATACTTAAATACATCAAGAGGTCTCCAGTTCAGGGCCTTTTCTTTTCTTCCACTACAACCCTGCAAGTAACATCTTACTGCGATTCTGACTGGGCTTCATGTCCAGATACCAGAAGATCTACAACTGGCTATTGTGTTTTCATTGGCCAGTTACTTGTCTCATGGAAATCCAAGAAGCAAACCACAGTCTCAAGAAGTTCAACTGAAGCAGAGTACAGATCAATGGCTGCAATTTGCTGCGAACTCACTTGGATTAAACATCTACTGAATGATCTTTCTATACCTCATGAAATGCCAGTCATTCTTTATTGTGACAATCAATCAACAATACACATTGCAGCAAATCCTGTATTCCTTGAAAGAACAAAGCACATTGAATTTAGATTGTCATCTAATTCGAGAGAAGATACAAAAAAAAATGATTTCCACTGCATATATACGTTCACACTCTCAAATTGCAGACATCATGACAAAAGCCTTGGCAGCTTCAACTTTTCGCTCTTTGCTTCTCAAGATAGGAGTATGTAATATATACTCTCCATCTTGTGGGGGGGG
>CAUOFW020004391.1:938475-955806 GCA_963454935.2 Ilex paraguariensis
GACAAAGTTGTTTGACCTTAAGTCTTATGAAAGCCTTCAGAACTTTGATAAACCCATACTCTATAAACCTATTATTATTCTTTAGTATTACAATTTACAATTTAATTTGTATCATTCAACTTGAGATGGAAAAAAGGTTTTACTAAAGTTATTGTTTAAGTGGTGTTTGATAAAACTGAAGGCTAAATACTGAAAATGGAATGCTAAATTTTAAGTGTTAAATACTGAATTTTTTAATTCGCAGACAGTTTAATATCCACTAAAAATTAGTATTGAATTAAATTAAATTGTTTGGCAAATATAATGAGTTAAAGTGTAAAAATTATTATTATTCTAATATTATCTTTTTTTTAACCCTCTCACCACAATTGTCTTATTCCTACCACCACCATTGTGATGATGGTGGTGGTAATGGCGGTGGTGGCGGCGACGGGGGTGAGGTGGCGGCCAATGTTAGTGATGGTATTGAAAAGTTAAGAATTTAAAATACATTGAGGGTCTATTTATCCATTATGAGGAATTTAAAAAAATTTTACCGTCTAATATTTTTCAGCATTAAACAATAAGTAGGTCACTTGTTATTTAAAATTTTAACTTATTTTTAAAAAAAAATTAAAATCAAATGGATTTTAATTTATTAAGTGTTTAAATTATTCAATTTTAAGTATTAAGTGGATGTTAAAAATTGTCAACAACACAATAGTCATTTGCTAGTTTGTAAATGCAAACGACAGAATGTTTGCTTCTAATTTCAATGAAAGTGGGCACAACACCGTATCATTTACTCTTGGAAGTACGTGCATGGAAATCTAAAGCCCAGCAGCATTCTACTGGGCACAGATAACGAGCCCAAAATAGGGGATTGTGGACTGGACAAGCTCGTAACCAGAGAAACCTGTTATAAGGCCAGTGGATCAACCCGAAATTTTGGTAGCAAGAGATCAAGGGCTTCACATGACAGCTTCGAATACATTGCAGCTGGGCCCACCCAAAGCCCAAGTCCAGTTTATTACCATCGCCTGAATTTTAAAGTTACATGATCGAATATCGTCATTTTTTTTAGATAAATAATTTCTGATAAAAAAAAATCAGGTGGCCTTCGCTTTTTTTTTTTTTGCTCAAGGGCCTTTTACTTTAGATGCCACAGAAAGTCGATAACGATGACAGCCTACTGATTTTCTTTTTCGTTTGATCTCTTCATTCCAATACATATTTTCATGAAGCATCAGCTGTTTACAAACTTCTTATTTGGTTATCCTGTTCTAAAACTAGATTAAGTACATTCAAGATTTTAAAGGAAACAAATTTTCAGTTGTTTTTTCTTGTCGATAACCTTTGCTCAAGTAAAAGCTCAGTTTTACTTGAAATAAATGTGAGTGAAAGAGATATAAACTAAGTGTAGAGCCCCCGTATATATAGTCAATGAGAGTTACAATAAGTACAAAAAGGTAAAAAAGGAAAACTTAATAAAACCCTAATAAACTAGGTTGTTACTATATCTCCAACACTCCCCCTCAAGATAGGCGCAAAAACGTCAACTAAGCCAAGTTTAACAACGGAGTCCCGAAGAATAGATAGAGTGATAGGTTTGGTAAAAATATCCGCAACCTGATCACTGGTCCCCACAAACGATGGAGTGACAATACCACTGTTAACCTTCTCCCGAAGAAAGTGAACATCGATCTCTATATGCTTCGTCCTCTCATGTAGTACAGAGTCAGAAGCGAGCTGAATAGTAGATCGATTATCACAATATAATGTGGATGGAAAGGTCACTGAAAAACTCAACTCGCCAAGAATCGATCGTAGCCAGATAATCTCACACGTGCCAAGTGCCAGTGCCCGATACTCTATCTCTGCTGACGAGCGAGAGACAACTGTCTGCTTCTTGCTCTTCCAAGAGATAAGATGAGTCTCTCGAAAAGCACAGAAACCCGTAGTAGATCGACCATCACATGCTCCTCCATAATCTGAATCTGAATAACAGGCTAGAGAACCGATCTAATATCCTGATGCATAAAACAACCCAAATCTAGGACAAGACTTGAGGTACCGAAGAATATGATAAACTGCATCAAGATAAGGCTGACACGGCTTGTGCATGAATTGACTAACTCAGCTGACTGCGAATGAAATGTCCGGCCTAGTATTGGCTAAGTAGATAAGTCTTTCTACCAATCTTTGATAAACTGTCGGATCTTTCAACTCCTCACCTTCAACAGTAAGCTTCAGATTTGGAATCATGGGTGATGATGCCGGTTTGTACCCCAACATCCCAGTGTCTGAAAGAAGATTCAAAACATACTTTCTCTGATAAAGAACAACACCCCTGCCACTACGGGCAACCTCAATCCCAAGAAAGTATCGCAGAAATCCAAGGTCCTTCACATCGAAGGCTTTCCCAAGGTCTATCTTGACCTGCGTAGTCCCAGAAACATCATCAGTAATAATAATATCATCAACATATACCAGAAGGATGACACACTGTCCAGAAGTATTCCGTCGAATAAAGCAAGTATGATCAGAATGACATCTGGTGAACCCCAATCGTACGACTACATCACTAAAGTGAGAGAACCAGGCTCGGGGGAGACTGTTTCAGTCCATAAAGAGACTTACGCAGTCGACATACNCCAGAAGTATTCCGTCGAATAAAGCAGGTATGATCAGAATGACATCTGGTGAACCCCAATCGTACGACTACATCACTAAAGTGAGAGAACCAGGCTCGGGGGAGACTGTTTCAGTCCATAAAGAGACTTACGCAGTCGACATACATTTCCAGCATACTCCCCCTCACCACGAAAGCCCGGTGGTGCATCCATATAAATAATCTCGTCCAGATCACCATGAAGAAACGCATTCTTCACATCTAATTGATGAAGAGGCCAAGAGTACTCCGCAGCCAGAGAAATAATCAACCGAACAATAGTCAATTTTGTCACAGGGGCAAATGTAGCACCAAAATCACGACCTGGCCTGAGTAAAGCCCTTCGCCACAAGTCTAGTCTTGTGATGATTAATAGTACCATCCGTAAGAAACTTTAGGGTGTAAACCCAGTGACAGCCAACATGCTTCACCCTTGAAGGTAAGGAGACAAGATCCCATGTATGATTACGCTAAAGAGCGTCCATCTTTGTCTGCATGGCAAGAACCCATTGGGGCTCCTGCATAGCCTCCGAAATAGAGTGAGGAACCGGCGTATTTGATAAGGCCATAGTATGAGCTCGAAATGTGGGAGACAGATCACCATAAGAAACATAAGCAGAGATCGGATATAAAATCATGGCGGTCCAACCATAACGATCAACTGGACGGCGATCACGCCTCAGATAACGACGCCCTAAATCATACTCCTCCACTGATAATGTCTTATCAGGTAAATGAATTGGCTCAGCACCTGCAATCTCATCAGTACTAACAACAGGTGCATCAATATACTCAACAAACTGAGAAGTATTACCTGCATCGCCTGAGATAGAGGGAACATCAGCAGGGTAATGAGAGCGAGGGCGACGAACATACACCTGCAAAGGAAGAGAAACTGATAACTCTGTACTAACAGGGATGAGTGGCTCTGTAGGGATAATGACCAATAACTCTGACTCCTGTGGTAATAGAAAATCAAAGGGAGTATCATCAACTGGAGGGGCAGACACAGGACTGGGAGAAAAATAAGGAATATGCTCAAGAAATGTAACATCTAGACTGTGATACATACGGCGTCTAATAGGATCATAACACCGATACCCCTTAGATTGATAACAATAGCTCACAAAGATACAACGAATCGCTTTATCATCAAGTTTATGACGAGTAGGAGACCGATCCTGAACAAAACATGTGCATCCAAAAACACGAGGGGGGACCGAAAAAAGTGTCCGCTCAAGAAATAAGACCTGTAAGGGAGCCTTATGCTAAAGAACACGACTCGGCGTACGATTGCACAGAAAGGTAGAAGTCAAAACAGCAAAATGCCAATAAGATTTTGGTACCCTCATGCCTCTAAGCAGACAACGTACCATCCCTATCAAACTCCTATTTTTCCTCTCAGCAACACCATTTTGCTCAGGAGTATATGGACAAGTGAGTTGCTGAAGGATACCCTGAGAAGAAAGGTGAGACACTAAAGCATCAGACACATATTCTTTGGCATTATCCGAACGAAGAGCACGAACAATGACATCGAATTGTGTCTTAATCATCTGTAAAAACTGAGTGATTATAGGGAGCACATCAGACTTCCTATGCAAAAGGTAGACCCAAGTACAACGGGTATGGTCATCTATAAATATCACATAATATCGGGCACCTAACAGAACAGTAACGGGAAAGGGTCCCCAAATATCAGAATGTATTAGGTCAAATGGCTTAGGTGACTAATGCATGCGNATAAATGTCACATAATATCTGGCACCTGACAGAGCAGTAACGGGAGAGGGTCCCCAAATATCAGAGTGTATTAGGTCAAATGGCTTGGGTGACTGGTGCATGCGAGGAATATAATTGGCCCTAACATGTTTTGATAGGGAACAGATAACGCAATCAAGTTTACCACCAACACAAGCATTACTCAAAGCAGGAAACAACATACATAAATATTTAAAATTTGTATGTCCAAAACAGTTATGCCACAACTGAACAGTTTGTTTGTGACAAAAAATCATAATGACAACTATTAGGTAAAATACTAGCATGCAAGCTAGGAACATAAAAAGACAAAGCAGGTGCAGGTGAAGGAATTNTCATACCACAACTGAATAGTTTGTGACGAAAAATCATAACGACAACTACTAGGTAAAAAACTAGCATACAAGCTAGGAACAGATAAAGACAAAGCAGGTGCAGGTGATGTAGGTGAAGGAATTGGTGAAACTGGAGATGGATTGCCAAGATAATACAGTCCATCTTTCTCATGTCCCCTGATAATAATCCTCCTGGTACTCAGGTCCTGCAAATAACATGAATCAGATAAGAATACAACCGCACAGTGAAAATCTCTGGCTAATTAATGTACAAATAATAGATTCATGGCTAACTTTGGCGCATGAAAAATCAAACGTAATATAAGGTCATCTGGGAGGCGGACTGTACCCCTACTAACAATAGGGGCATGTGTCTCATCTGCTAACTGAACCTGTGTATGTAATTGCTCGTCAAAAGTGGTGAAGTGATGAGCCTCACTTGTCATGTGACTATTCGCACCCGAGTCCAACATCCAAAGGGAAGATGAACTGGCACAAGCGTGAAAGGCACGAGGTATACCTGTAGTGGTGACAGCAGCAGTAGTTAGACTCTGAGAAGTCAGAGCAGACATAAGTATATCTAATCGGGAAGTGATAGCATCCATATCACTCTGCCAAGGTGGAGCAGCAGCAGTAGGAGTAGCGATAGTGGGTGGTGGTACCTCAGCAATAGAAACAGTACGGCTACGAGGAGGCGGCTTAAGCTCTGAATGGAGCTTCCAGCAAGTAGCCTTGAGATGTCCTGGTCGGCCACAATAATCACATTGACGGGAATCCCCTTGTCTGTGCTGATCTGGTGCACCCTGACTAGAATCCCCCTGTCTACGCTGATCTGGGGCACCCTGACGGCGCTGATCCGAGCGCTGCCCACCCCTGACTGAGGATCCTGAACGAGACCCTGCAGCAGCAGCAAGGGTCATCTGGTCAGCCGAATGAGTCAAAGCCATAACTGGAAGTGATACAATACGAACTCGGCGCTCATGCTGCTCAATCATCTCATACACCTCATAAAGAGAAAGGAAGTGTCGACATCGACAAGATCTGAGAACGAGATCCCTCAAACTCATCACGAAGCCCCATAAGGAACTTGTGAATCCTATCCTCTTGCTCTCGAGTATGCAAGAATGCTGCTCACTCGGGCTCTATCCTCGGAATAGCAGCAAGAGGACGTAGAGTCTCATACTCAAGCCAGCACTGGGTCAAATAGTCATAATAATCCTGAACGGTCATATCTCCCTGCCGAGCATATGAGAGCTCCTGAGAAAGCTCATAAACACAAACTCCCCTTCCTGACTGAGAATACATCTCTAATAATGCGCTTCATAGCTTCGGAACAAAGCTATGAAACTGGTGGATCCTGCAAATAGATAGTTCCATAGAGCCAAATAATCATCTAAGAATAGCGTANGTCAAATAGTCATAATAATCCTGAACGGTCATATCTCCCTGCCGAGCATATGAGAGCTCCTGAGAAAGCTCATAAACACAAACTCCCCTTCCTGACTGAGAATACATCTCTGATAATGCGCTTCATAGCTTCGGAACAAAGCTATGAAACTGGTGGATCCTGCAAATAGATAGTTCTATAGAGCCAAATAATCATCTAAGAATAGCGTAGTTTTCAGAGAACCACACAGAATATCCAGGGTCGGCATCAGCTGGCTTTGGGTGAGATCCCGTCAGCCAATCAAGCTTCCCTACACAGCCTAAGAAAAGCTGGAATGAGCGAGACCACTCAGCGAAGTTACGACCATTCAACAACTATGCCGTAACTTTCTGAGAGATCATGCCCGGTAGTGCTGGTAATGCAATTGTGCTAGTAGGTACTGTATACTGGTCAAACATTAAAGTGGAAGTACCCATGGATGTCTTAACAGTAGAGGTGTCAACAGTAGGGGTCTCAAGTCCCTCAGTGGTAGTAGTCATATCAACAATAATACTAGAGCACCCGTGACAGGAAAATAGAGGGATAAAATAGGGGAGAACAATATACCTCCAGTCGAACAGTAGCGACAGATAAAGAAGGTCCACAAAACTCCCAAATAATCAGATCATGGTGCTCAAAAATTCAGTAAATATAAATAATCTACTGCATCAAGAGCAAATCAACAGACGGAGAAAAAGAGGATTCAACCCTCATAAAAAATCCTAGAACGAAGCCCCAACAAAAAATGCGACCCAACAATGGGCTAGACAATGACCCAACAGTAGGAGTTCGGTTTATTGGGTTGCTAGGCTGGTCTGGAAAGACCCAATAGTAAGAGTTTGATTTATTAGGTTGCTGGGATGATTTAATATGTCTTTCGGTTTGGTTTGTGGGTTTGTGGCTGTATTGGTTCTTTGCTGATTTGTTAGGCAGTTGGGTTCGCTGGGTTGAGTTTTTCGTTGGGAAACATATAATTGCTGTTTTTCGGTGGGATGCTGGTCGGTTGCTTAGCTGTCGGTGGGATGCTGGCCTGTGCTGTTTATCGATGCTGGGCAATGATATGGACCGGGTAGTTTGTCGGTGCTGGTCTGTGCTGTTTGTCGGTGTTGGGCAGTGAAGGATGAGATTATTCTGGATTATCGCTGGGTGTTTGTAGGTGAGCCAGTCTCAGTTGTGAGGCAGTCTTGGTTGTGTTGTTGGTTTGTGGGTAAGGCTACTGGACACTGGGATGCTGTTGGGGGCTGATGGGGTTGCTAATTTTGATGGAGTGGAGGCTGCTACTGGTTGCGATGTTTGGCGGAGGCTAGGGTTAGGGTTAGGGTTGGTGGCTCTGATACTAACTTGAAATAAATGTGAGTGAAAGGGATACAAACTAAGTGTAGAGCCCCCGTATATATAGTCAATGAGAGTTACAATAAGGACAAAAAGGTAAAAAATGAAAACTTAATAAAATCCTAATAAACTAGGTTGCTGCTATATCTCCAACAGTTTTAAACTCTAAGGCCTTACAATATTGTTGAAATCTTTCTGATTTGCTTCTCTACTATCAATTTTAGTTACAAAACTATGGAAAGGAGAGAGGCTTGCAAAGGTGGAAAAGATGTCAGCAAGAAATTTGCACAATCACAATCATCAGCCAAGTGTGCAGTAGCTCCTGCTAGAAATCTAGCCTCCCATAATGCCCGAAGGAATGACGCACCTTCTCTAAATACTACTAATCAATCTGTGAAGGCTTCTAGACCTTCTTCAGGTGGAGGGCCTTCTGTCTGCTCTGAATTAGGATGGACTGCGTATGAACAAAAGGTAATGAAAGTAGTGTGGTAGGGAGATACCTGTAGCTTAACAATGTTGAGGAGGCTAACACTTATATGAACATGTAGATCACGGAGCTGAAGTTGTCAGTGGATAGCCTTGAGAAGGAGAGGGACTTTTACTTTGCGAAGTTGAGGGAAATTGAGATCTTGTGCCAGTCCCGTGAGATTGGAGACCTCTCTGTACATTTTCTTTAATTACTCCATATGATGAAATAGTTTACAACAACTGGATGAATATATAACTAAATTCAATTATGAGTTGTTCCTAATCATCTTCCATCTCCATTGCAGGTGGTTGAAGCAATACAAAGGATATTATATGCTATGGATGATGATGATGCATCAGTGGTGGCTGAAGCTCAGGCCATGATATCTGAATACCAGCACCAAGCAGAGCCATCGAGTTCCATACTTGAGGTGGAAGAAGATTTGCCAAAGTCGGATAATCAAAAAAGGAAAACTATAATCAATCTTGATGTTGATGTTGCTGTGAGCACTACATTGTCTCCAAGGCAAAGGATTTTTGATGTGCATTCCAGTGGATCGCCCCTTATGACTTACTGATAATTTCCTTATTCTAACCCCTAAGGGTGGGTGGTTAGAAAATTCCCTTTACCATCTTGCCCATTAGTTTCACTTTACAATGTTGGAATATGATAGNTCCAGTGGATCGCCCCTTATGACTTACTGATAATTTCCTTATTCTAACCCCTAAGGATGGGTGGTTAGACAATTCCCTTTACCATCTTGCCCATTAGTTTCACTTTACAATGTTGGAATATGATAGTCAATAGTTTATAGATCATTATGTTTTGGAGTTTGTCCTGTTTCTGTTGTCTGTTTAGAATGTATGACAATAGTATCTCCTCTTTGCTTTAGGCCTACTAGTTGCTTTATTATATTATTGAGAAATGAGGTATTGGTTGCTCAGTCGAAAGTGCACAATTTAGAGCTCTGTTTGAATTTGATAAACACCAGTCAGACCATGGTTGATCTGCAAGTACTGGTTTTTCAACATCCTCTTATTGATCTCTGGATTATTCTGATAGTAATATAGCACTAGGTTCCTAAAGTAGCATAAAATGACTGCACATAATTGAGCCAGTTGATGAAGCCAAGTGTCTCAAGGCACATGACAAAAAGTTAACATGTGGAAGACACATGGAAAATTACAGAATGTGTCCGCTGCATATCAACTGAAAATGGTAAAGCAGAAAGGGTGCCATGCAACGCTATAAATACCAGGTAATGTTTGAGTCAAAGGTACACGCATGTTTCCTGCAATTTGTTGTGCTTATTTTTAGAGTGACTTAAGTATTGGAGTGCCTCCAACTGGCCTACCCTTGGTCCCTAACAGTTTGCTTGTTTTGTAGGAAGAACTGTGCAATCCATGCTCATTTTTTCCAGTCAAATTTCTACCATCACAAGGTAAGATATTTTTTCCTCTTACAGTTCCGCTATACAGGTCGACTGGATTTTGGTAGAACTGCATCCTTTAACTCAAATGGTGCCCCAGTATCATGTTTTTGTTTGTTTTATAATTTTTTGCTGCACTGTTGAATCAGTCATTTTCCCCACTAATATGGTATATTGGAGCCTTTTACTACTTGCTTGTGTACTAATTTAGGATTTGTATGATTGTAGTTCTGAAAGGTTGGAGAATTTAGAGTACAAGGTTCACACTAATAATCTTTAAATCTAACAAAGTTTATTCTATCCCAAAGTCCTCTCACAACTGAAATCGCATGACAATCAGGATCTCAACACTTAGGTGGCAATCTTTATATTCTATTTAAATGTAGTTTGGTGTATGAACTCCAAATCTTAGATACTAATTTTAAAATTTTTTAAATGCATTTTAATTTATTCTCAACTCCCTCGGAAATTTACATGACTAAACTCTTAATTTCATTCAAATTCCCCACTACTCTTACCTAACTTTCCTCGTCAATACTAAATTTTTATAATGTTGAATTATTTAATAATAAAGCATTGATCTCATCAAATTAAGGTACTTGATGTGGTTTATATAATTGCCCCCACAAAAGTACCTTAAATTTAAATTTTTCATCCTCAATTTAGAACAATAATAGATAATTTTTCAATAATACTGGGGTTAAAGTCAGGGTCGAGGTTGAGGTTGAGATCACGATGGTGTATGGGGATGAGTGGTTGCAATATGGGGGTGAAGGTGACAATGGTGGTGATGATAGATAGAAATGGTGGAATAGTGATGAAAGAGATTGAAGCATCGCACGAGATGCCACTAGTAATTAACTAACTAGATGGGTGTTGATCCTTAACAACAATTGACAAACAATTTAAAGATCAATGTTGAAGCATATCTTTAACTTAATCAATCATCCCCTTTCAATTTAGTAGGTCTATGATATTTCTTGTTTCTACCCTACGAAAGAATAACGAAAAAGAAATAAATGCAAGATTGCTAAATAATTTGAACAGCTTGACCTTGGCTTTGGTTTGCCTCTGTTAAATTTCTTCAATCTTGTTTAAATTCCAAAGGGATTGAATCTGATCAAGTTTTTAACCTCGTTTCACAAAAAATCGATTTGAACAACAATTTCTATTCAAAAGATCAACCTTAAAATTTTCTCTAAACAATACAAGATTATACATTTCTATGTCCAAAACAGCTCTAGAAGGAAATTCATCTAGGGATTCCTTTAGGAGGTGATGAAATACATTTTGAGAGATTGTTGTTGAGAAATTGAATATTTTAGATTTGATGATTAAGTTTTAGGATTTACTTCTTCAAATTTTTGCTAGAAATTTGAGCTCAATTTTGAATTCAATCGAACTCGAACATTGTCAAACTTTTGCTTAGTTGACTTTTAGTTTAGAATCAACTCGAACTAATGTACTTAATGCTCCGTTTAGTATGATGATAAATTGGAAGGATGAAAAGTTAGAGAGATAGATAAAATATTATGTTTAGTAAAAAAAAAAATAAGAAGAATGAAAAAGTGGATGAATGAACTTTTTTTTCAACTCACCAAAATCAATTCCTCCAAAATCGAAAAGAAAGTGGATAAAAAATNAATTTTGAATTCAATCGAACTCGAACATTGTCAAACTTTTGCTTAGTTGACTTTTATTTTAGAATCAACTCGAACTAATGTACTTAATGCTCCGTTTAGTATGATGATAAATTGGAAGGATGAAAAGTTAGAAAGATAGATAAAACATTATGTTTAGTAAGAAAAAAAAATAAGAAGAATCAAAAAATGGATGAATGAGCTTTTTTTTCAACTCACCAAAATCAATTCCTCCAAAATCGAAAAGAAAGTGGATAAAAAATTAATTATTTATGTTGAAATGTATCTTATTTGTTTATATATCCTTTGATATGTATACATTAATTTTATATATGTATTTATATTTTTTTAAAAAAAAATTAAAAAATATATATATTTTTTCCATCTTAAATAGGGATGAAAATTTTCAACTCAACACGATGACACGACTCGAACATTAGCGTTAAATTTTTTATTTAAAGTTTATGTGAGTCAATACGAATACGAATAAGAATACAAACACGAATACGAACACGATACGAAAATAATATAGGTCAACTTGATACGACACAATTAGTTAAATGAGTTGGGTTAGGTTTGATTAATATTCGACATGAACCTGCAATGACTNTTCCATCTTAAATAGGGATGAAAATTTTCAACTCAACACGATGACACGACTCGAACTCGATACGAACATTAGCGTTAAATTTTTTATTCAAAGTTTATGTGAGTCAATACGAATATGAATACGAATACAAACACGAATACGAACATGATACGAAAATAATATAGGTTAACTTGATACGACACAATTAGTTAAATGAGTTGGGTTAGGTTTGATTAATATTCGACATGAATCTACAATGATTCAACACAAATATGACACGATGTGACTCGATTGTTATTCCTAATATTAGCAAGTACAAAAAAAAAATAATCATTTTTATTTTTCACTTATCCTACTAAACACAAAGGAAATAAAGTATATTATTCCTACTTTCATTTTTTGAAGAATAGAAAATGTACATTTTACTTTCTATCTCTCTTACTTTCTATCCTTCTTACTAGACGGAATATAAGTTTTGGATTAACATGGCTAAATGAAAATATTTTTGTTGAGAAATTGAATATCTTAGATTGATGATAAAATTTTTGCAGGATTTACTTTTTCAAATTTTTGCTAGAAATTTGAGCTCAATTTTGAATTCTATTAAACTCAATCGTTGTCTTACTTTTGTCTAGTTGTGTTTTAGTTTAGAGTGGGTGAATAGCGGGTTGTNAAATGAAAATATTTTTGTTGAGAAATTGAATATCTTAGATTGATGATAAAATTTTTGCAGGATTTACTTTTTCAAATTTTTGCTAGAAATTTGAGCTCAATTTTGAATTCAATTAAACTCGATCGTTGTCTTACTTTTGTCTAGTTGTGTTTTAGTTTAGAGTGGGTGAATAGCGGGTTATTAATGCCGATTTTTGAATACGCAATGGAGAGGGAGAGGGAGTAACTGATGAAAATTGACGGGTGATAATCTTGGACATTTCTATGGAGAGATTAACGATTGGGAGAAGGAGGGTAAGATAGAAAGGTAAAGAAATGAGCCAGAATCGTGAAGATGTAGGAAAGAGAGAGTTACGACTGCAAAAGGAAAGAGTGGGAGAGAGGTAAGAGCGACTGGAANTTGACGGGTGATAATCTTGGACATTTCTATGGAGAGATTAACGATTGGGAGAAGGAGGGAAAGATAGAAAGATAAAGAAATGAGCCAGAATCGTGAAGACATAGGAAAGAGAGAGTTACGACTGCAAAAGGAGAGAGTGGGAGAGAGGTAAGAGAGACTGGAATTTGAAAAGATTTGGTGATAATTAGGGTTTGCGGCCATTGAATGTAAAGGACATGAACGACATAGTCCAATTTTAGGAGGATAAATGTGAAAAAAAAATATTTTTTATGTATTCTCACATATATTAATTGATTTCATTTTTAAAATTTTTTGTGTAACTTTCGGATTTCTTAATTTCCTTTCTCTAAATTATTATATACTGTACCGATATTTATTATTTTTGTTGATATTTTTATTATTGTTGTGGTACTGAAAAAATATGGTAAAAATAATTACTATAATAGTGATAAAAATACTAAAAAAAATGATAAATCACTCTTCAACTCCCCATTAGTTAACTATTTTCAAATTTATTCAAATAATATTTTTACTATTAAATTATTTATTATTCATTTTTGTCTAACTTATTGGGTGATAAGATAAACAAGTAAATTTAAAAAATTGACGGCATATATATTCGGTGCAAATAAAATAAGTTGATAAAATAAATTAATAATCAAAATAATAAACGATTTGAGTCCTGGACAAAGTCTGTTTGGGTCAGGTTGCAAGCTAAAGCAACCCCTCTCTCTCTCTCTCGCTCTCTCTCTCTCTCTCTCTCACACACACACACACACACACACGAAGACGAACACGAACACGAACGCACACATGGAAAGCATCGGGCAGTCGACGGGCGTATTGAGACAAAGAATAAAGCAGGCGGCGTTGCTGTGGGCCGAGGGTTTCAGGGAAGCTTGCTGTCTCCACAGGGTCGTCCTATACTGTTTCAGGTTCTCTCTCTCTCTCTCCAACTTTTTAATTACTATGAAACTTCTGCGTAATTCATTCGATTTCTCACAATTTCTAAATATTACAACTGAAGGTCTAGACAGCTTATGATCCGAACGGGACAGTGTTTTCTCTTGAATGGCTTCATATTTTTAGGAAGGTCTCTCTCTCTCACACACACTCTCTCTCTACATATATACATGTGTGTGTGTGTTATTGTGTATGGCATGCGTGCATTACATTCTTGATTTATTGTATAAATATGCATCTATGTTCTCTCTTTGAAGGGTCTTATAAAAGCTACAATTTCCTGGGGTGAATTTTCTTTTGAATTTAGGGTATGTATTACAATTAGTCCTTCATTCTGTTTTAAAATGCTTGTTAAACTTTCAATTGTCTTAATTTAGTCCTTCAACTATCAGTTTTTAAATCAATCAAGTTCTTCCACCACGTGTTTGTCTGGCCAGCCGGTCTATTCTAATGGTTGAAATTGATGGAATGACTTCATTAACATGAAATTGATGGTTTGAAGGACTAAATTGGGACAATTGAAAGTTCAGGGACTATTTTAGCTACATTGCATTTGATTTAAAACTGGGATTTGACACTCTTAAGTATTCAATCTAATTATTTTTTGACTCCAGCTACAGCTGAGTAACCCTCAAAATGGGCTTTGAGCTGCCCTTATTTAGTTTTATTCATTTGTCAGTAGCTGCTGTGAGACACAGAGATCGATAGTGTACTTAAATTTGTTGCACGCAGCTTCAAAAGAAAAATATAATGCTCTACCTTTTTGTTTATTTTGAAACTCCAAAAATGTGCTGCAAGTTATTTAAGAAGCACTAAATATCATTATAGAAAAAAAGTTTCACTTCGATTTCTAATTGTTTAATATATTCAAAGTAAACTTAATGTTCTATGCTAGCATTACAATCTCCACATATTCTTGGATATTTTATGAATCCATATCTGCCTCTTGTATGTTTTATATTTGTGGGAGCTGTTCTTATTGAGTGTACTATTTGAACATTCTACATGTGGATTTTAGTTTTGGACACCCGCCAATCTATGTTTAGCGTGGATCCTCAAATATAAAATTACTTTCAGTCTGCTACATGGTTCCATGTTCTTGTAATGGCCAGTTTTTACATTCTTCGAACATTGCTGGATGAAGAAACTTGATAGAGAGGTCTTTTGCTGTGTGTCTAGATGCAACTGAAATTTGAGGTCAATCTACCATAAGTTTTATGTATCAGATCTCGGACATTGTATTTTGTTACGTCCTGAATTGATGCTTTTGTTGGATTTGCATTTTGAAATTAAATATTTAGGGGCACTCCCTAATATTCTGGTTACTTGAACAACTTTTTGCAGTATCTTTATTCTCAAATCAGTTATTGTCCCAATGCTTCTATGGATATTACCAGATCAGTGCCCACCAATCAGTTCTCAAGAACCATGCTCATTTGGTGGTATATTAAAATTTTATTCCTTCTTACGTCTTGGACTCATACAACTCTTCTATGTGAGTATGCATTTGATAACAAATTTTGTATCTCATTTGTATCTTATGAAGTTTGGTGAAATTTTATATGCACATGCTGCAAATCCTTTGCATGTGGCTTGCTGTTTGTTATTGAAGTTTCCATTATGGGGGATTACTTTACTTGAAAATTGGCATCCCCTTTCAACCATTGTGCAAGTAGTGCAAAATAGTCAATGCATAGTGAAAGGTTTTCGTACCTCTTTGCTGTGGAGGACTTTTAACTTGTGTACATCAGTCTGCCAAAAAAAGCCAATTCTAACTTTTTTCCTGCTGCTCAAGTGTGAATGGTTTTCTCTGCACCAAATGTAAAGATGATGCTAGAGGACTGCTTTGGCTTCATGTTAGAAGGCTAACCACAGATACTGCCTTCTATTGTTGCTAAATGCTAAGAACAAGATATTGGATTCCAATGGAGACAACTTTGCTAGCGTTATTGCAGAAATCTTCAGCACATATAGTGATGCCATTGATTTCTTGATTTGTTCAATGGAACTGTCAATGAAAAAGTTTAGAAGTGGATTTTCTAATTGTATATGGGCGAGGCAATTTCTTTAAGATCAAAGATGAAGTTTTTTGAGTGGTTCATTCTTAAAAATACAATTCTTCTAGTTTTCCTTATTACTTGTAAACTCAATGTCCTACTTGCATTGGATGTAACAAGCTGAAATTTAGTTGTTTATACTCCAAGTCAGACGCCAAGTTTTTGGTTGTTATCATTTTGTGTATTTGCTATTTCATTTTCTTGGAGAAGTTCATATATTTTTCAGCTATGCAGGAAATTCTGAGTGGTACTGATACTTTTCTGTGATTATTTCTTACAGTTATTATGGTTCTACCCACTGTATGTATTCAGCTTTATTCTAAGCAGTATCTGGTAATGCCTTTTCTCTTTACCAAACCCCTGCAATACTACTTTCTGTTCTTGAGTAACTTATGGCATGCGTTAATCCTACAAAAAATGTACACTTATTCTCTGTTTGCATTGGTATTACTTGATTAGTGATTCTAGTTTTACATTGAATTTTTTGAACAACAAGGACTGCTGCCGGGCCACGGGCCTGATTCCTTTTTCCAGCTGATTAACTATGAGATGCTGTTTGCTCGACCCAGTACTTTCATAGCTTTTAGACATGATGCTTATTAATCAATTATATGGAGCAAATTTTATTCTTCAGATAAGGGGTATCCCACTGAGACAACTTAAATACCTCTATCATTGGCATTCAGATCCGGTGCTAGATGGCATCTTGCTGACTCTCCATCATTGCATATGATTCTTGGCTTGTGATTTTCTTTTTTTCTTTTTTGCTCGATTCAGTTGCCTGATGTTTGATGCTTACCATAACTAGAATAACTAATGGCTGTGGTGAAGACTGGGTGGATGCACTTAAACTTGTCCTTAGATTGGAAAGTGTTAAATTTAGTTGCTGCTTAATTATCTCCTTGCATCCATGAAAAGTTTGTTTAAAGAAGATTCTTAATCAATGCACCTTCAAAATTAGTCCATAGAGAACCGGTAATATCTTTGATACACTTGTGAATTGGGGGGCTTTGAATTGCTGAACAATTTCTGGAGTAGCATGCCTATGTAGTACTATAAAAGCAAAATGTATGAAGGAACTATTGCAACCGTCTTGGGAAGTAACTTTTTTAAAAAAAAAACCCTTCCACAAAAGTCTAGAAAGGAGAGATTCAGTTTTATGAATGCAGAGATTATGTAACGCCCCAAAAACCCCCTTGGATGACATTACATTCTAAAAACCATTCACCGCATGAGAGCATTAAGTAAATCCATCACGACGAAAGTTTCATTCATCTACCATTCATATTTTAAGAAAATTTGGGCAGAGTCTCCTTTGTTCGGGGAGCTCTACTCAAAACACAACCTGTGCAATTCTACTGTAATGACCACACCGGGTCCATTTAATTACCATAAAATCAATCCATCCAATTTACATGTTATCCCAAAAGAATAGGCCAAGTTATGACCTTTACATTCCCACAAAAGTACTATAATACACAGCGGAATTTATAAAATAAAAACTAGGCTATACAATTCTCCCAAAAGATTATCCAAGTCTATAACAAAAGAAAGGGGGGTCGCTCTAAGTATCCACCTCGGGATCCACTCCCCCTTCTATCGGAGTCT
>CAUOFW020004391.1:956030-986192 GCA_963454935.2 Ilex paraguariensis
CATAACAAATACATACTATTAAGAGCCAAATTCTACATGTATAATAACCCTAACATCAATGGACAAGGATGGAAGAAAACCCTACCTCAATGTTCTTAAAAACCTAGGTTTAGTGTGAAGAAGATGAAGATTTGATCTTCTTTGAAGTATAGATCTCCTCTTGATCTTGTGTTTTATCCTTCTCTCTTCCTCTAGAGTCCTAAGAGAAGTGGGTTGAGAGTGGAATGAGAGAAATGAGAGTAAAGCCTGAAATCTGTGTTTTTAAACACAGAAATCCCGAATTTTCTTTTCTTTTACTGTTCATGGGCTGCTTCAATATTACTTCGTTATCGGGGCATAACTCTCTCATCCGAGCTCCGATTGAGATGATTCAAGATGCTATGGAAAGCTAAGAAAGAACTCTACAACTTTCATGTTTTGAGTTTTAAGAGATATTGACTACATCAAGGTCTAAATTGGGCTTGAAGTTGCATCCAGTGCTCAGTTCACGTGCACTGTTCACTATTTTATCCATTTTTCCATTTCCAATCTACCAAAATCAAACACACATCGCTACACCTATCCCCATTTTTACAAAAATTATTTAATATATATCTATAGGCATATATATAAAATAAAATGCGGAGTGTTACAGATTAACATGAAAAAGATGTATACCTAGAGCCAAGGTCCTCAATGGTTGAAAGCATGCACTTAACACATGTTTGGATTATGAAAGAGCTAAGATAAATCGATCTTAATTTATGCTCGTTTGATTTGATTTGTTTGAATTAAATCATAGGTTTTGATTATTTGAGTAAGGACAAGAATTGAATCAATTGTGGTTGCTCTTTCAAGAAACAATATATTCAGTTTCGGCCAGTAATGGAGACAGTCGGGCTTTTTTTATGTTAGTTCAAATATCCAAATACCATTGTGATTGTCATCCACCTTGAGTTAGTTTCATGTATTTTTGGACTACATTCTTTAGTTGGAAAAATGCAGTGATTTCAAATCATGCTTGTCATAGTTGAACTATTGCGTGGTCCATCCGAAATGGTTTGACTTTGCTATAGAAGTGGAAAGCAGGCCGCTATAGGCCTTTGCGATGCCAACTTAAGATATAGGGGATTTTGTCGTTCATGTTATACTACTTCATACTTGATTGCAAAGAATATCTTGATCAAACACTGCTGTCATTAGACTTCGGCAATGGATTAGCCATGAAATCTTGTGCGCCCTCACATCGTTTGGTCATTTATTTGACATTGTGTACTCTATGTTTATACTCTTTTAAGTCAAAATATCTAAATACTCGGTAATTGAGTACTGCTGGTGATTTCTGAAATTTGAGTTATTTTTTTGGTACAGTCCTTAGTATGACCTCTCTTCATTTGAGTTTCTTTTCTTAAAATTATATCTTAGTACAGGTACAATGACATTGCGAAATATGGATTCTTTTCAATTGGGAAATACGGGCAGCCTGCCATTTCAGAACCATCTAGACAAAAGGAGTTATCTTCTTCACAGAATACATCTAATTTGGATAGACCAACAGATCTTGGGGGGTAATTTTCCAACTTAGCCTGTTTATGGTTCCCAAGTAGGCTCATCACTGCTGATTGAGGCATTAATAAAAATAATGGTAACTATAATTTCGTTGCTTCTTTTCACAAAATTTGTTTGTGATAAAATAGCCTTTTGCAGGGTTTTGATTGGAATTTCTGAGCAGGTCTATTCAGTCCTGCTCTTGAGCTTTTTCTTCCTACAGGTGAGGTATATTTTTTCATTTTTTCATTTTTTCTATGCTGATTTATTTTTGATTGCTCGTTGGTTATCTATTTTAAGATAACAGTCACTAGCTTCAAAAGATATTCTGCAGGTTTATGTTACAGGATTTATACCATATGTTGGGAAGGCACTCAATTTTCTACTTCTTTCGTGGATGTATGCCTATTACTGCTTTGAGTACGTGTTGAATTTGTTAATGCTGTTCTTATATTGCACCAACTATAAGCTACATACATGCTCATTGGAATTTTTTAAACTACTTAGGTACAAATGGAATCTTTCGGGACTAAGTTTGGATAAAAGGCTGGACTTATTTGAATGCAATTGGGCATTTTTTGCTGGATTTGGTATTATTTTGTTTCCCCCCTGAATTCTATTAAAGTCCCTTCAGTATCCAGTGGCATTTTTTAAACTCTTATCTGAGCAACTTCTTAAATCCCAAACAAAATATGACTGTGTTTAAGTCTTTGGGTGGCATGTGATTCCACTCATACAAAGTGAAACCAATTTGACCTTTAAAAAGGTTTCCTAAGGAAATCCCTCATGCTCAGAAAAAGCAATTTTTTTTTTTTAGTTATTTCCTTCTTTTCTTCCGTTTTTCTTCCTTGGTGACAAGGATTTTTATGTTTTTTGTAAGAAGCGTAGTAAATAACTGAAGGAGTCAGGGAGTGGAAACTCTATTGCTAGTGATGGTAACCTGCTTTGTTATTAGACCAGAGCATTCAAGGCTTGAGTTTCTGTTGGTTGGGAAAAGGCAAATAGTTGAATGACAATTGCAATAATTTTTCAAGTTGAATATTGAACATACATGAAAATGAAGCTTACATCCCCCACTTATATTGGATGGAAACAGCGTTGAGGATGTTGCCTAAAGTAAACTAGTCTGGTGATAGCTAAGGGTTAGCTCTTTGATATGAAATGTTGCCTACACGAAAGTATCATTATGCATACGAAATTAAGAGGTACTTATATGCACACCAAGTTTATAAGGAGCATAATATTTTAGTTATTAACATTTTTAAAATATTAAGACTTTGTACCCTTCCTAATTTGATAGAAATAGAATAGGTTGCAATATGATGTCACACTCTCACATGATCTAGTCATGTCAGAATTGTTTCTTCATCTATCTATGACGTATTCAGCAATGTCCGAGCTATTTAATGTGGAAATCTGAGAGTTACTTCCAACATTCATTAAAAAATTGCAATAAATCATGTATCCCAGTTGCAGTGTAATTTTTATTGTAAGTCCATCACATGGCTTCCCTGCTTTGTGCCACAGTACACGTCGCACAAAGTGACATGGATGTAGTTATAAATGCAGGTGTGGATATATCAGTCTACCATTGCGGTAGGTCCACAAAATTGAAGAACAATATGAGTTTTGTCCGACATTACTAAAGTCTTCATGTCACAAATGGCTCCCTTTCACTGGAACACATCAAACAGTTATCACAGTGACATTATTCTGGTTGGATGTACAAGCCAAAAAAAAATTGTGAATTATTAATGTCAAAGCACCTGGCTCAATTAGCAATGCGTGGAGAGACCACTCAATCATACAAATGAACCTTGGGTGGCCTCCTAATCTTTTAATACCTTCTCTCACGTGGAACCCAGTCTGCATGTGGACCAGCAAACTAACAGATAAATATGCATACCGGGAAGTTCAAATAGGTGATACACTTGACCCCTACCACCTAAGGCGAGATATCATAATAGAGGCATTAAACCCGAAAACCATCTGGCACTGAGCAGAGAGCCGATAGGTCCCTCAACGTTAAGTAACATTGGGTGCTTTTAATTTTTCGATGAGATATACGAGCTCTTTTAAAATCAATATTGTCAAGCAAGAACTCAAGACTCATCTCAGTCTTTACAAATTGTTTTTATGCATCGATGGAAGAATATATAGGACAACAGTTATACGTAAATAAACATTCCACCTTGATGGACGGGTTGGTTGTCTCCTTGGCCATCCCATTCTTCTTAGGTTGTAATTTGATTCTCTCGAGAGTTTCTTATCATTTCAGTATTCCTTATTTCACCCTTTTGAAGACCAATTAGATTTGTAGGGTGGCACACATGGAGGTTACAAAAGTTACTGAATTGTATAATATCAGAAGGATGATACTTGTGTTGCACATAGTATGATATAGACCAATCCAAGTAGTTGGGAAAAAGGCTTGTTGAGTATAGATGAGCTTGAAAAGGTCAAGCTTGAAAGGAAGCCTGTTAGTATCAACCATTAACATTCTCATTGTTCGGACCATTTGGACAATTTTCAACTGTAAATGAAAGTGGTGATTCTTGAAGAAATGTTGTATTTACTCTAATAGCATATTGTTCTCTTATTACAGAATGTACAGTCATGGTTTGTTTAGTGTTTTCCACCCTTTAGAACCCAAAAATGGGCATAACATCCTCTTGCTGTTTCCAAAGCATTTATAAGCTTCAGAAATAATTAAGGGATCACAGTTTTTTTTGAGTCGTTAAGTACAAAGAACAATTTCAATGGTGTTGCAAACAGTATACTGGCCTCATTTTACTTCCATTTTTTGATGTAGTGAATATGTTGAATTGATTTACTTCAATTGAACAAATCATCCAGAATTTTTTTAGTGTATGTGCACTCTTTTACAAGCATTAACATGTTTTCTATATAGTGGATGTTGTGGTGGTTTATCAAAGGGTATACGCATGATATACTTTTTCAGGAAATCCTTGTGTTCTGGCCACGGTCTTTTTCTCTCCTCTTGTGAGCTATGGTGTTATGGCTATCCTCTATCCACTGGTAAATTTCGACTCTCTCTCTCTCTCTCTCTCTAATGTCATTTGTATCATTTTCTTGCTCCTATTCTCCCAATATTCACTCAACCCATACAAATTTTTCTGTCTTTTCATTGTGTTGAATAGCCACTGGGCAACACATGGTGGAAGCTATAATCATCATATAATTTTGGAATCAGATGAGTTGATTTATGCACCAAACACTTCCAGAGTGAACTTAAATTGCCATGTGGGAGGAAGTGTTGATAGGATGGGGTATTGGGGCGNGAAGCTATAATCATCATATAATTTTGGAATCAGATGAGTTGATTTATGCACCAAACTCTTCCAGAGTGAACTTAAATTGCCATGTGGGAGGAAGTGTTGATAGGATGGGGTATTGGGGTGTAGGTGTGTCCTTTGGTTTATAATGCTTAGATTTTCTGGTCTGAGTACAATGAATCTTTTGCAGTTGTTGATCGTCGAATTTAGATTTCTAGTTTAGGAAGGTCTGTTAGAAAATGAAACTTACACGATGGGATTTTGTATTATTTATCCGGCTTGGAATATGATGTTTGTTGAGCTCATAATGGATTTTGATGTGATGATTCAATTGTTTCCAATACTCGAGATCCTCACAATTTGTGAAGAAGGTTTTCTGCCCTGCCAAAGTCAAAAACTTGAGAGAAATTGTAGTTTAGTCAAATTTAATGGATAGGAGTTAAGAAACCACCTGTCTGCAAGCAGTAGTACGATACTTCTTCACTATAGCAACTATATCACTCTTAAATGAATAGAGATACCTTTATCTGTTCTGTTTAAATCTAACGGGCTGAATGGAGGGTTGTGGCACCAAATCTTTGTAAGGGTTGCTTATTTCACGTCTTATGCTGGACAATAAATTCTATTACTGTTCAAAGTAGATTGCTTGTTAGAAATATAGTGCATTTGTATAAGTTGGATGGTTCTGAAACATCGTGGAAATATATTCTGTATTGTGGAACCATATTACATTGTTGACTGCTGGTTATGGTGGCAGATGTATATGTATTCTAATGGCAAATTCTGGTGGCAATTCTAACAGTTGTGTTCTCCAGTTTGTTTTGACTGCAACAGGTTCGGATGCTGACAATGTTATTGCTTCTCCAAGAAGCAAATGGAGGGGTGCAGGATTGGGAAGGCTTCCATTGTTTTTTGCTGCAAATTATTTGTCGTAAGATATTCCCTTAACCACTATTTCTTTTCTCAATAGGATTTGTAAACAACGCCGTTAATGTCATTTATTCAAATAAAAATAAAGTGATTTATAGACACCAGCCTAGTGATGAGTGGGAATCTGGAAAGAAGAAAGAGTGCAATTCTAGGAGTTATCTATTCTTTTTGGGGAAGATAGGATTAAAACCTGTGATGCTGTTTGCTCCATTGAATTAGTTCTTAGCCTTTTAGACATCGGTTTTCCCAGCTCCATGGAATGACCTTTAACGTTGCTGGGAAAGATTAAAAAGCTACTCTATTTTGCTGCATCCATCTTCATGACCATAGTCCATAGTCATCCTTCCTCGTTCTGTTTCAACCTTCTGCAAAATGGGAGGCACTATATGCTTATTTTGAAAGCCACTAAATTTGCATGTTGTAATTTTTAATCCTGCAGGATGCAGGTATTGTCTCTCATCCCCATGGAACCTCGAGAAAAACTGCAGGAGAACAAGTCACTCTGAGAAGTGGTTTTGATGCCTTACACCTTCCACGAAAGGTATGTCAATGTAACAGTTGAATGTGGAACACTTTTCAGGTTGCTGAAATTTATGCAGTATGGTCTATTGTTCCAACTGGCCCTACATTATTGTTAAATTGGAGGCTTCAATCAAATATTACGACATTTTTGATCCATCTTCTTGTGTTGTGCAGTAGATAGATGCAAGCTGTGTCATAAAACAATGCTTTCTGAATCTCGGGAGGTTTCTTAATTTGCGACATTTGATCCATCTTCTTAATTTGCGACTACGTGCAGCAATCCAAGGGAAAGAAAAACAGCAGCTGGAAACCATTCTGAATCTTCTGTAGATAGAAAACAGTGTTACTAAGGCTATGTACAGAAATCAGATAAAAATCAATTTGTTTATAAGATAAGAGATTTTTTTTTTTCTTTTGCTTTCATAATTTGTGTATAATTGTAATGTAGAAGAAGCAAATAACCTAAAAAAGTGATCTTTTATGAAACAAAATTTTAGTCGCTATCATTATCATATCCTTCTGAATCAGCCCTGTCATTGTGATGATCAGCTGGAATACAATGATGCCTGTTTGTTTTTTCAACTTTTATTTTCATTGTTTACTTTCTCTTTTATGTTAAACACTGGTGATGCAAAGAGTGTGTGGAGAGAGATAGAGAGCGGGGGAAAGGGNCATCCTTCCTCGTTCTGTTTCAACCTTCTGCAAAATGGGAGGCACTATATGCTTATTTTGAAAGCCACTAAATTTGCATGTTGTAATTTTTAATCCTGCAGGATGCAGGTATTGTCTCTCATCCCCATGGAACCTCGAGAAAAACTGCAGGAGAACAAGTCACTCTGAGAAGTGGTTTTGATGCCTTACACCTTCCACGAAAGGTATGTCAATGTAACAGTTGAATGTGGAACACTTTTCAGGTTGCTGAAATTTATGCAGTATGGTCTATTGTTCCAACTGGCCCTACATTATTGTTAAATTGGAGGCTTCAATCAAATATTACGACATTTTTGATCCATCTTCTTGTGTTGTGCAGTAGATAGATGCAAGCTGTGTCATAAAACAATGCTTTCTGAATCTCGGGAGGTTTCTTAATTTGCGACATTTGATCCATCTTCTTAATTTGCGACTACGTGCAGCAATCCAAGGGAAAGAAAAACAGCAGCTGGAAACCATTCTGAATCTTCTGTAGATAGAAAACAGTGTTACTAAGGCTATGTACAGAAATCAGATAAAAATCAATTTGTTTATAAGATAAGAGATTTTTTTTTTCTTTTGCTTTCATAATTTGTGTATAATTGTAATGTAGAAGAAGCAAATAACCTAAAAAAGTGATCTTTTATGAAACAAAATTTTAGTCGCTATCATTATCATATCCTTCTGAATCAGCCCTGTCATTGTGATGATCAGCTGGAATACAATGATGCCTGTTTGTTTTTTCAACTTTTATTTTCATTGTTTACTTTCTCTTTTATGTTAAACACTGGTGATGCAAAGAGTGTGTGGAGAGAGATAGAGAGCGGGGGAAAGGGGGGGGGGGGTGCACTCCAAAGATGCCATTGTCAAATTGTTACAGACTTACTAGCACTAGGGTATGTTGACCTGGAATCGAGTCCACTGTGCGCAATAGTCAAGGAATTCCTCACATGTATGATAGGATTGACACTCAAGTTGAGTTATTCGGATTACGTTTGCATGTTTTGGGCTTGGAAAAGAGTCGAACTTAAATAATTTTTTTAGATTCAGCTTGTTTATATGTAAAATAATCGAGTTATTCGAATTTGACTTGTTTTAGACTAAACAATTTTTTAGACTTGATTAGAAAAATAAACTCGATAAACTTGACTTAAGTTTGTAAATCCTCGCTCGATTATTCACTCTATTCCGGTTTTCTTTCTCCATTTTCCTTTCATCCCTATTTTCCATCTTAAAGTCTTTTTTTAAAAAAAAAAAAAAAAAACCGTGCACGGGATGATGCTATTTCTAGTTCGGTGTCTTCGAAGTTCCTGGTTGGAAGGTCACAATTGCCAAGGTATTTTAATGTCATAATCAAAAATGTAATTTCATGTAATGTGGCTATTTGAGTTATACTGCTTGCAAGGACAGTGGTGACGATTGGTTTAGAAAGGGGTATACGAAATTTATAATATTCCTCAGTTGTCACTTTTACACTCACAGCTATTCATTACCACTTTTACGCCTACCCTATCCTAATATTATTAAAATTTTATTTATTAATGTGTTAACTCGATATTTTATAAAAATTTAAATGTAAAATAATTAATAAAAGTGATGAGAAATTTAAATTTGAAGTAATTATCTAAAAAACGATTACATAGATGTTGAAATCCAAATAAAGGAAACTAATTAAGTAATTCAAAATTAAGAGAAAATAAGTTTTGGAGAGGAAATTCTTTTAATCACTCTGTCTCCTAAATTTGAGTCTTTATGGAGAAAATAGAATAAGGCCTAAGGTCTAATTATGGAGAAAATATTGTATCTATTAGTGGAAAAAATATTGAGTGTAATATCTATATCNAAACAGCAGCTGGAAACCATTCTGAATCTTCTGTAGATAGAAAACAGTGTTACTAAGGCTATGTACAGAAATCAGATAAAAATCAATTTGTTTATAAGATAAGAGATTTTTTTTTTCTTTTGCTTTCATAATTTGTGTATAATTGTAATGTAGAAGAAGCAAATAACCTAAAAAAGTGATCTTTTATGAAACAAAATTTTAGTCGCTATCATTATCATATCCTTCTGAATCAGCCCTGTCATTGTGATGATCAGCTGGAATACAATGATGCCTGTTTGTTTTTTCAACTTTTATTTTCATTGTTTACTTTCTCTTTTATGTTAAACACTGGTGATGCAAAGAGTGTGTGGAGAGAGATAGAGAGCCGGGGAAAGGGGGGGGGGGGGTGCACTCCAAAGATGCCATTGTCAAATTGTTACAGACTTACTAGCACTAGGGTATGTTGACCTGGAATCGAGTCCACTGTGCGCAATAGTCAAGGAATTCCTCACATGTATGATAGGATTGACACTCAAGTTGAGTTATTCGGATTACGTTTGCATGTTTTGGGCTTGGAAAAGAGTCGAACTTAAATAATTTTTTTAAATTCAGCTTGTTTATATGTAAAATAATCGAGTTATTCGGATTTGACTTGTTTTAGACTAAACAATTTTTTAGACTTGATTAGAAAAATAAACTCGATAGACTTGACTTAAGTTTGTAAATCCTCGCTCGATTATCCACTCTATTCCGGTTTTCTTTCTCCATTTTCCTTTCACCCCTATTTTCCATCTTAAAGTTTTTTTTGAGAAAAAAAAAAAAAAAACGTGCACGGGATGATGCTATTTCTAGTTCGGTGTCTTCGAAGTTCCTGGTTGGAAGGTCACAATTGCCAAGGTATTTTAATGTCATAATCAAAAATGTAATTTCATGTAATGTGGCTATTTGAGTTATACTGCTTGCAAGGACAGTGGTGACGATGGGTTTAGAAAGGGGTATACGAAATTTATAATATTACTCAGTTGTCACTTTTACACTCACCGTTGTCCATTACCACTTTTACGCCTACCCTATCCTAATATTATTAAATTTTTATTTATTAATGTGTTAACTCGATATTTTATAAAAATTTAAATGTAAAATAGTTAATAAAAGTGATGAGAAATTTAAATTTGAAGTAATTATCTAAAAAACGATTACATAGATGTTGAAATCCAAATAAAGGAGACTAATTAAGTAATTCAAAATTAAGAGAAAATAAGTTTTGGAGAGGAAATTTTTTTAATCACTCTATCTCCTAAATTTGAGTCTTTATGGAGAAAATAGAATAAGGCCTAAGGTCTAATTATGGAGAAAAAATTGTATCTATTAGTGGAAAAAATATTGAGTGTAATATCTATACCATATCAGCATTGTTACGTGATGTAATCGTTTACTAATAAGTAAACAAATCTGCAAGAAAGTCTCACAAAAATTCATAATCCCCTAGTCATGTAATATATAATCACCTCCATAATAAAAAAATGGGTACTATTTTATTTATTTTGTAGTTTTATTATTGAATGATAATGTTTAAAATTATGTACATTACTCCTCGTTTGTTTTAAAATCAAAGTTTTTGTTTGATTTTTTCTTGACCATAAACTTAATGGAATATGACAACAAACCAACACATTTTAATCAAATATGTAGAGTCCCTTTTTCCCTCAAGTGATGTTTTGTTCTGAGGTCGAAAATCACTTTATATTTTTTTCACATGTTTTTTGATCTCTGACTGATGTGCTATCTATTTGATATTATGTCATATATTATAAGGGTATTTTAGATACTTTGACAATGTTCTTTAGAGAGAAACAATAGAAACAAAATCCACAATATATTTTGGATGTGTGGAGTGTACTCTTCATTAACTTTGATAATAAAAGTAATCATTTCACTTTAATATATAACTAAAAAAAAAAAAAATCAATGAGTCTTTAGTCTAAAGATACTCCTTAACTTGTGAAAATTTTATTTTTTTTAAGTCAAGGGTTCAAATTCCCCTGTCCTTTCCCCTTCACAAAAAATAAATTAAAAAGTATAATGTACATAATTTAAAACGTCAAGTAGATAAAATATTTATAACTGAAACTACAAGAAGATAAACAATAATTAACCCTAATAATAATATACTATGTATGTGCAGTGAATTCCACTCTAATGACTAATTAACAGTTATATCAATTGTTGGAGATTCAACGTTACGGAATTCTTACGTCGATATATCATACTTGCATTTATGAGCCCAAAAAGTATATTGATGTTTTATTAAATATTATTTATTGGAATAAAATATTACCACACAAATTTATTTAGCTACTACTATAACTTTATTTTTACTTCCAAATGACTAATAAATATATTGAATAATGTATATTAAGACTTTTTCATTTTTTTTTCCCTATTTCTGCTCAAATTTTTTCTCCCTATTTGATTTTTTTTTGGTTAAACGATTAGGGGTATACGAGTTAGCTTACACGCACCTCAACTAATCTACTCCTAAATCTAGAGGTAGGTCATCGACATCAAAATTAAAATATTCATGAGGTATAATTTCCTCTACGCCAAGACTATAGTAGACATAATTTCCTCAACATCTCTAAAAAGAACTATATATATATAAAGAGAAAATTTTAACCGCACCTCTTTTAGCTTACTATATTTCAAGGCCAGCCTTTAACAAAAATCTTAAGTGACACCAAAAGGTGTTAACTAGAATGTTATATTTTAGGAAAAAATTTATCCACACCCCTCTAAATATATATATATATCTTTCATGAGACTCCCTCTATTTTCTAAATATTATTATTTATTAAAATTTAGACCCATTAAAATTTAATTCGAGTTAGTTAAAATTTATTTTTTAAGTATTAAAATTCAAATTGATTAAAAATTATATTTTTTACATATTAAATCAATTTGGATNATAATGTATATTAAGACTTTTTCATTTTTTTTTCCCTATTTCTGCTCAAATTTTTTCTCCCTATTTGATTTTTTTTTGGTTAAACGATTAGGGGTATACGAGTTAGCTTACACGCACCTCAACTAATCTACTCCTAAATCTAGAGGTAGGTCATCGACATCAAAATTAAAATATTCATGAGGTATAATTTCCTCTACGCCAAGACTATAGTAGACATAATTTCCTCAATATCTCTAAATATATATATATATATATATAAAGAGAAAATTTTAACCGCACCTCTTTTAGCTTACTATATTTCAAGGCAACCCTTTAACAAAAATCTTAAGTGACACCAAAAGGTGTTAACTAGAATGTTATATTTTGGGAAAAAATTTATCCACACCCCTCTAAATATATATATATATATCTTTAATGAGATTTCCTCTATTTTCTAAATATTATTACTTATTAAAATTTAGACCCATTAAAATTTAATTTGAGTTAGTTAAAATTTATTTTTTAAGTATTAAAATTTAAATTGATTAAAAATTATATTTTTTACATATTAAATCAATTTGGGTTAAATTTTAAATTTTAATCAATTTTAATCGAATTTTAATTGATACAAAATAAAAAATATATAAATTTTATTTAACTTGAAATGAATTTTAATCGATAATAACAATTCAGGTAAAGTTCAAATCAGTTCGAATTTTAATACATAATTTTTTTTAATAGGCTCAATTTTTAATACTTAAAAAAAATTTAATTAGTTTGAACGAATTTTAATCGACTAAAATTTTAATACGTAAAAAATAAATTTTAATCGACTTAAATTTTAATTAAATTTTATGTAGAAAAATTATTTAGGTTTATGTAGGAATAATTTGTATTTTAGATGATTTTTATTTTGTTAGAAACAGTGGTTTAAAGATAGGAGGGTGTCCGGGATGTTTAAACATAAACTAAAAGATATGTCATTGATGTTTTGAATAATAGAGGGTGTTATTGAAGATATGATAAACTATAGGGTGCGGCTGAAATTTTTCCAAAAAGCCACAAAAATCTTGCTCGTCGAAGGTCCCAATCCAACAAAAACACATCTCAACAATTCTGTGTGTGTGTGAATGTAGAGATATACAATGATGCGGAAACGCTTGCCTTGGCCCTAATTCCCAGCAGATCTCCTTGGGTTCTTGGAAGTCGATTTGAATAAGGGGAGATGGAGACTCAGACGTTTCACAGCCTATTTGAGAGACGCCCTATAACCAAGTCCAAGTCTCCTGCCGTCAAATGGTTCAAGGAATGGTACACCCAAAACCCATGTTAGCATCTTCTAAATTCAAATTAACCTTTCAATGTATTTATGAGTAGGTTCTTGCAGGAAAAATCTTAGGGAAGCAATCTGTATATGCATGTTTCAATCTTCTATGTAGCTGGTTGTTTCTTTATTATTTGATGCCAAGAAAGAGAACAAATGGGTAGAGCTTAATTTAGTGATTTTGTTGTGTTGCACTCAGTTGAATTAACTGATTTTACATTCTGTCTTTTGTATTTTTATTGGGTAGTTCCATTACATGTTGAATTAAAATTCACTGTAACATGTAAAAAGATTACATTGTCGGAGAAAAAAGGGACAATGAAAAATAAGCCCCTTTAGAAGAAATTAAGGTAGGATTAAGAAAGAGGTAAAATTACCAACGAGAGAGAAAGTGTACCTACGAACCTTTCAATCTAATTTGCACTCCTTTTGGTTAGGAAGAATGTACTGTATACTCAGTAGGGCACCTACTTAGGAAAGGGGTCATGTTTCTTTTTATTCATTTGAAGCCTGCGATGACACCCTTGCCACATTTCCATCTATATAACTGCTACTGAGCTCAATTTCCAATATATCTCCCTCAAATGCACTAGGTAGCCAGGTGTTTCACTTGTCAAGAATCTCATCAATCTATAGGCTTGAAAGAACACCGATAATTAGGTCAACTTGCCGGTTTGGAAAGAGCAATGATTATGTTAACATGGTTCTCTCCACCAACACGATTTATCACCTGCTTTCAAGTCACCGGAGGATGTAAGTTTTTGAGTAGAATGAGCCATCTGGCTTGGAGTAGTATAGGTAATGAAAACCTGGTATCTCATGGCCAATTTAGGTTTAGCACTAAGTGTAGCTTCTCCAACCCTTGGCCAGATCACATTCAACTTACACCATATATGCATAGTTCATGCTCAAATTTCCAATAACTTGTTCGAGGTTATTGTTAGTGTGAGCCTCTTGAGTGTGTTTGACTGAGACTGAGTATTAGATCTCAGTGCCATCACAATGCAAATATTCACGTGTAATTTGATCCGTGTGACACCAGCCATGTTGGCATGGTTCAAGGTTGGTTCCTTCAAGGGAGTGAAGCATTAGTCAATTATTCACGTGCGAGACTTTTATTCTTTACTAATCCTGTCACGTCCCGAATTTCCACAAACCCGAGGAGTGAATGAAATTGGAAAAGAAAAGTAAATGAAAGGTCATTAGGTTGGATAAATTATTTTCTTATTCATTTTTCATGTTTTTCCAAAGTTTTTCAAGCCGCTTTTCTTCCATTTTTAGCCTATTTCTTGAAAGTTTCTAAACCCCTCCTTTTGACATCCTTTCCACCTATTTAAAAGGTGTTTTACACACTTAACAAGTCTTTTAATTTTTCATAAAATTTCGATATAACTTCCTTTGTTTCCAAACCTTTTTCCAACCTAATATTCACAATATTTCATATGCATAATTATATCACAATCCACCCTCACTCGGTGGCCACATCCCATGTAAATTAAGCATACATCTCTTATTTTCAACATATACATCTAATTGCCCCCAATATACATATATGATATTCATTAAATAAAGACATCCCAAATATCAATTGAGTTTACACTCTTACACATTAAAATGGTCTAAGACCTTTAATCCATTACTTTTTCAAACTAGAATACAAGTCATTTGGGCTTATGCCCATACATACAAAATATGTCCAATGGCTAAATATACATTAAAGTCCTTTTCTTCTCCTTACTCTAAGACTTCCTCAAGTCTGAAGTACGGGGAGCCTCATCTGTAATATGATATCCCACTTATGGGTCAGCTCAACTGCTGGTATGACAAAGTGTTAATGCTAGGAATAAATTTAAGGCGTGGCATGTGCAAGTGTACATTTTTAAAAGCTACAACCCTATAATCTCTTAATGCTATGCAATGTCAATATGCATGATACACCCATGCAATTTTATGTCACCCATGTCTCGCTTCACGGTCCGCCCCCGTCATTCCGCGAGTACTGTCATTGGCCAAATTTTGGGTTTTTCACCATATGATCTATACCCTCATAATACATAGCACCAAGTGCTCAACCCACACTATGTTTCAAAGATTTATGTATGCCAAGATGCCATGATTTTTCTTAATGTAAATTCTATGAAAATATTTCATCAAACACCTCATCTACATAAATGTGAAGTATCATTCAATGGATTTAAACATATGATCAAGCTTCATAGTCATTACTTTCACAATTTCTCAAAGAAACTACAAATACACAAACTACCAACTCATGAAATAAATCATAACTCTCAAATCACAAGAGTTTCTCTACATGAACATAAGTTATAATATAATAATCCAACACATAAGCAATATACACCTTTACCATAACAACAAATTGTCAACAAACTCAAAAAAACACAAAAGTACTTAAATCATAAATTCTAAGTTTTCAAAGTAACTACCAACTAAATAAATTTCTATCATCAAGTAGACACCTAAATCATCCAATCAACACATAGGAAGATAAGAAAATTTAAATCTATTCTCAACTTAGCAAATTATCATACCTAAAATAGTTTTTCTCAAACCAAGAGAGTTGTGTTCTCTTTATAGCCGAACCGATTGGTGAGAATGTAGCCCTTGTTGAGAGGAACAACTTCTTGGAAGGAAGTCTTGCAAAAATCTTGGCCTAAGAATGAGTTTTGGTGGCTTGATGTTTCAAGAACCTAAGATTTTTCTTTCCTTTTCTTCCAAAAAACGTGTACTGATCTTTCTCAGCCCAAAAATTGATATTTTTACACTAAGGGGGCTGTATTTATAGTGGAGGGGTGAAGGTCCTTGATGAATTCGGGACACCGTTACACTACAACTCGTCCCGAAACGCTTCAATTTGACATTTTATTTTAACCAAAGTTCTTAAAATTATTTTAAATGAAAATTTTCAAAAAAATATATTTTCGCTAGTGGCCGGGTTTTGCCGGTCCCACCTAGGCCGTCCGGGATATCTTTTTTGTCCAATTTTTGAAACTATTTCTGTTTAGGCTCAAATTCGTACCGTAGGTGTATTTTAACATTTTAAGCATATTTCTCTTCTATGACATACTCAAATTATGCTCATAAACATGACTTATACCTAAATGATGCATATGTATTGTCCTACCAGCAAATGGTGCATGAATAGTGTCCTACCGGTAAAACTGAAAAATTTATCTTTACTTTTCAAATCTCTACATCCTTCCCCCCTTAAAGAAATTTCGTCCCGAAATTTAGAAATATACCTCTATGAATAAAGAACTCTGGATATCTAGCGCGGACTTCAGCCTCACGCTCCCAATTAGCCTCCTCGACCCCATGATGGTTTCAAAGAACCTTGACCAAAGGGATGGTCTTGTCTCGCAAAACTTGGTCCCTCGAGTCCAATACCTCCATAGGCCTCTTATCATAAGAAACATCACCCTCCACTTGAAGATCTACCCAATCTAGCACATGTGATGGGTCAGACTCGTACTTCCTCAACATCGACACATAGAAGATATCATGAATCCCAGATAGCTGTGGCGGTAATGCTAGCTTATAGGCCACCTCACCAACCTTCCCAAGGATCTCAAATGGTCCTATAAACCGCGGTGACAGTTTTTCTCTACGTCCGAATCTCCTTAATCCCCGTCGTGGAGCTACCTTGAGGAACACATGTCCCCCAACATCAAATGATAGAGGTCGCCACTTCCTATCTGCATAACTCTTCTGGCGGCTCTGTGCTGTCAACAAACGTTGTCTAATCACTTGTATCTTATCCGTGGTCTCACGGACGATGTCAGGCCCTAAGACAACNTCCGAATCTCCTTAATCCCCATCGTGGAGCTACCTTGAGGAACACATGTCCCCCAACATCAAATGATAGAGGTCGCCACTTCCTATCTGCATAACTCTTCTGGCGTCTCTGTGCTGTCAACAAACGTTGTCTAATCACTTGTATCTTGTCCGTGGTCTCACGGACGATGTCAGGCCCTAAGACAGCTGTCTCCCCTACCTCAGTCCAACATACCGGTGAACGACACGGCCTACCATATAACGCCTCAAAAGGTGCCATCTCAATACTAGACTGATAGCTGTTGTTGTAGGCAAACTCTACTAAAGCAAGGTGATTTTTCCAGCTATCCTTAAAGTCCATAACACGCTCTAAGTATGTTCTCAAGTATCCGAATAGTACTCTTTGACTGGCCGTCAGTCTGAGGGTGGAAAGCAGTACTAAACAATAGTTGAGTCCCCAAGACTGTCTAAAGACTGCCAAAATCGTGCAGTGAAACGTGGGTCTCTGTCTGAAACAATGAAAACAGGAATCCCATGTAGTCGTACTATCTTTCGAATATACAACCTACTAAGAACATCCACTGAATTNTAGCTGTTGTTGTAGGCAAACTCTACTAAAGCAAGGTGATTTTTCCAGCTATCCTTGAAGTCCATAACACGCTCTAAGTATGTCCTCAAGTATCCGAATAGTACTCTCTGACTGGCCGTCAGTCTGAGGGTGGAAAGCAGTACTAAACAATAGTTGAGTCCCCAAGACTATCTAAAGACTGCCAAAATCGTGCAGTGAAACGTGGGTCTCTGTCTAAAACAATGAAAACAGGAATCCCATGTAGTCGTACTATCTCTCGAATATACAACCTACTAAGAACATCCACTGAATTGGCCGTCAGTCTGAGGGTGGAAAGCAGTACTAAACAGTAGCTGAGTCCCCAAGACTGTCTAAAGACTGCCAAAACCGTGCAGTGAAACGTGAGTCTTTGTCTGAAACAATGAAAACAGGAATCCCATGTAGTCGTACTATCTCTCGAATATACAACCTACTGAGAACATCCGTTGAATCAGTCGCTCTAATTGGTAGGAAATGTGCGGACTTCGTCAACCTATCAACAATAACCCAAGCTGCATCGTGACCTCTAGGTGACTTCGGAAGACCCATCACAAAATCCATGGTAACAAACTCCCACTTCCACTCAGCCATTGGCAATGGCTGTAACAAACTCCCAGGTCTCTGGTGCTCAGCCTTAACCTGCTGACACGTGAGACATCTTGATACAAACTGTACCACATCCCCCTTCATCCCTTCCATCAATACTGGCGGCGTAAATCATGGTACATCTTAGTACNCATCACAAAATCCATGGTAACAAACTCCCACTTCCACTCAGCCACTGGCAATGGCTGTAACAAACTCCCAGGTCTCTGGTGCTCAGCCTTAACCTGCTGACACGTGAGACATCTCGATACAAACTGTACCACATCCCCCTTCATCCCTTCCATCAATACTGGCGGCGTAAATCATGGTACATCTTAGTACCCCTGGGTATACTGTTGGGCGTGAATGATGGAAATCTCTAAGGACATCAGCCCTAAGAGACTCTGGAACAAAGACTTTACCCATATACCTCAGGCTAAGGTCAGAATGAACTGTCCATCCCTCAAAGCCCTCAGCACTTGCAACTCGTGCTCAAATCTGCCATNTGGAAATCTCTAAGGACATCAGCCCTAAGAGACTCTGGAACAAAGACTTTACCCATATACCTCAGGCTAAGGTCAGAATGAACTGTCCATCCCTCAAAGCCCTCAGCACTTGCAACTCGTGCTCGAATCTGCCATGCCTCTGTGTCCTGTAACTGTGCCTCAATAACCCTGCTCAACAGTGTAGGCTGTGCACAAACACTGAATAGTGTGGCATGTCCCTCAGACTCGGCAAGGTCTAAGTCAAACTCTCCAATGTCTCCCATCATCTTCCACTCCCTAATAGCAATGCTAGCTATAGTGCTCCTCGGTCTCCTACTAAGTGCATCTGCTACGACATTGGCCTTCCCAAGATAGTACTGAAGGTCAAAGTTATAGTCTTCCATATACTCTATCCATCTCCTCTGCCGAAGGTTCAAGTCCTTCTGCATGAAAATGTATCTGAGGCTCTTGTGATCTGAGAACACCTCGAACCTCTCCCCATATAAGTAGTGTCACCAACTCTTAAGTGCCAAAATGACGACNTCTGAGAACACCTCGAACCTCTCCCCATATAAGTAGTGTCACCAACTCTTAAGTGCAAAAATGACGACAGCTAACTCTAAATCATGTGTGGGGTAGTTCTGCTCATGATTCTTCAACTGACGAGAACCATAGGCTACCACTCTACCTTCCTGCATCAATACACAGCCTAATCCCTCTCGTGAAGCATCACAATAAACAGTATATCCAACACCTCCCTCAGGTATAATCAGGACAGGTGTTGAAGTCAACCTCTTCTTCAGCTTCTGAAATGAATGTTCACACTCATCTGTCCACTCAAATCTAATGCCTTTGCGCGTCAAACGAGTCATCGGCGCGGCAAGACGAGAAAACCCTTCCACAAACCGACGGTAGTACCCTGCTAATCCCAAGAAACTCCGAATCTCAAACACACTCTTCAGCCTTTCCCAACTCATAACAGCATCAATCTTAGAAGGGTCCACTGATACCCCACTACCTGACACAACATGGCCAAGAAATTGCACCTCCTGAAGCCAAAACTCACACTTCGAGAATTTAGCAAATAAATGGTGTTTCAAAATCTATGANCCACTACCTGACACAACATGGCCAAGAAATTGCACCTCCTGAAGCCAAAACTCACACTTCGAGAATTTAGCAAATAAATGGTGTTTCCTCAAAATCTATAACACAGTCCGTAGGTGAAAGACATGCTTATCCTCAGAAGCTGAATAAATCAAAATATCATCAACAAACACCACAACAAACTAATCTAAATAAGGACTAAAAATGCGATGCATCAAGTCTATGAATGTTGTCGGGGCATTCGTCACACCGAATGGCATAACCACGAACTCATAATGGCCATAATGAGTGCGAAAAGCTGTCTTCGCCACATCCTCCTCCCGTACTCTCAATTGATGATACTCCGATCTAAGATCAATCTTCGAGAAATATCTCGAACCCTTAAGCTGATCAAACAAGTCATCTATCCTGGGCAACGGGGACTTGTTCTTGATAGTGACCCTGTTGAGCCTCCTATAGTCCATACACAAACGCAATCTCTCATCCTTCTTCACAAATAGTGCCGAAGCACCCCACAGAGAAGTACTAGGACAAATAAAACCCTTACCCAACTAATCAGTCAACTGCTCCTTCAGCTCTCTCAACTCAGCTGGAGCCATACGGTAAGGTGGAATAGAAATAGGCATAGTGCTTGGGATAAGCACTATCGTGAACTCTATCTCTCGTCTCGACGGTAGACTAATCAAGTCATTCGGGAAGACATCTGAAAATTCATCCACTACGGGTGGTAACACACTCTCTGTAGTCCCACCTCCATCTACTACCAAACTAGCCAACATGTAACTATGACATCCCCAACTCCTCAAGTCATACAAGGGTGGAACTAAGAAATCTCCATGATCTCCCGTGAAATAAAAGCTATATCCCTCAGGAGTACACACTGTCACTCTCCCCCTGTAACAATCTATACTCGCCCGAAAAGCAAACAACCAATTCATCCCCAAAATAATATCAAAACCAGACATGTCAAGCAGAATGAAGTCAAAATAAAGGATGCGATCAGCTATCTCTATCGGGCAATCTCTACAGATCCTTGTCAATATCACACTACCCCTAACTGGGGTGTCAACATGCCATGGTGGGTCTAACCGATCTATGTCCAACCCCAATGTCATGGCAAACATGGTATATATGAATGAATGAGATGCACCTGAGTCTATCAGCACGCTAACCCATGAACTAAACACAAGGAATGTACCTCGAACCACTGAAGGTCCAGAAGTAGATGTCTCTGGTGTGGCCACTGTATAAACACGACCCTGAGTAGTCTGGCCTTGCCTACCTCCCCCTCTCTGTCCTTGCTGACCTCCTCCCCTCTGTCCGGGAGCTCCAACACTCTGTGCAGAGGGTGTAGATTGGAGATATGGTGTCAGAGGTCTATGGCCTAACTGTGGCTGTGACAGAGGCACCTGAGTATGCTGATAGTAATGTGGCCTCTGCGAGTTTTGTGAAGTCTGCCCTTGAGGACAGTTGGCCCTGACATGACCCGTCTGGTGACAAGTGTAGCAACGCTGTGGAGCTCTCCACCCCTGACCTTGTACCGGTGGTTGAAATGATCCCTGGCTCGATCCATCTCCGCGCCCTTGGCTAGGATCTCTCTGGGGGCAATTAACCATTCTATGGCCAGGCTGTCCACACTGATAACAAGTGAGGGGCCTCTGAGGTACTCCCCCCTGGAAAGAAATAAGCATAGGAGGTTGAGCGGCTAAAAACTGGGTAGGTTGTTGCGATGTTTGTGCAGAAGAAGCACCAGTCCTGTACCTCTTCGCCGGTCCCCTACCAGTGTAAACTGGGACAGATGTAGAAGCCTGAGTTGCAATTGCCCCACTTTGCGTCCGGGACTCTCTAATCCCTCTAAGGTCGGCCAACTCTCTCTCAACCTTGGTGGCCCGAATCACTGCCTCATCGTAGGTCTCCATAATGTGACCTGCCAGTCTATCTCTGATGGAGGTCTTCAACCCCCTAACAAAGTAAAGGACCTTCAGTCGTTCCTCTCGAATGACATGGGGGCAAATCTCCCCAATGCAGTAAACCGAGACTCATATTGAGTCACTGTCATGTCTCGCTGTAGGAGAGCCATGAACTCATCCATATACCCAATCCGTGCAGTCTCGAGAAAATAGTGGTCATTGAACATGGCCACAAAGGCATCCCATCCCTCCTCGAAACTGTCTATCCGGTGAGTAGCTATTCTCCACCACTGACTAGCCAACTTAGTAAACTGAAAGGTGGCATACCTAATCCTCAAATACGGCTCCATGGTCGCCTGCGAGTCTAGGATCCTAGTGATATGCTTTAACCACTCCTCGACNAAAAACTGGGTAGGTTGTTGCGATGTTTGTGCAGAAGAAGCACCAGTCCTGTACCTCTTCGCCGGTCCCCTACCAGTGTAAACTGGGACAGATGTAGAAGCCTGAGTTGCAATTGCCCCACTTTGCGTCCGGGACTCTCTAATCCCTCTAAGGTCGGCCAACTCTCTCTCAACCTTGGTGGCCCGAATCACTGCCTCATCGTAGGTCTCCATAATGTGACCTGCCAGTCTATCTCTGATGGAGGTCTTCAACCCCCTAACAAAGTAAAGGACCTTCAGTCGTTCCTCTCGAATGACATGGGGGCAAATCTCCCCAATGCAGTAAACCGAGACTCATATTGAGTCACTGTCATGTCTCGCTGTAGGAGAGCCATGAACTCATCCATATACCCAATCCGTGCAGTCTCGAGAAAATAGTGGTCATTGAACATGGCCACAAAGGCATCCCATCCCTCCTCGAAACTGTCTATCCGGTGAGTAGCTATTCTCCACCACTGACTAGCCAACTCAGTAAACTGAAAGGTAGCATACCTAATCCTCAAATACGGCTCCATGGTCGCCTGCGAGTCTAGGATCCTAGTGATATGCTTTAACCACTCCTCGGCTACTAAAGGGTCAAGTTGTCAAGTAAAAGTAGGAGGTCTCATCCTCTGGAATGCCTTCATTACTTGGGTATCCTTGGTCTCGCCACCTGCAGTCCTGGTGTCCTACATGGCTCGTCGTAAACGCTCCTGCAAAATGGTTGCCACATCTCTGGCGCTAATGGTCTGCTCCACCTCCTCTGCTGGGGCAGGTGTAGGAGGANACAAAGTAAAGGACCTTCAGTCGTTCCTCTCGAATGACATGGGGGCAAATCTCCCCAATGCAGTAAACCGAGACTCATATTGAGTCACTGTCATGTCTCGCTGTAGGAGAGCCATGAACTCATCCATATACCCAATCCGTGCAGTCTCGAGAAAATAATGGTCATTGAACATGGCCACAAAGGCATCCCATCCCTCCTCGAAACTGTCTATCCGGTGAGTAGTTATTCTCCACCACTGACTAGCCAATTCAGTAAACTGAAAGGTAGCATACCTAATCCTCAAATACGGCTCCATGGTCGCCTGCGAGTCTAGGATCCTAGTGATATGCTTTAACCACTCCTCGACTACTAAAGGGTCAAGTTGTCAAGTAAAAGTAGGAGGTCTCATCCTCTGGAATGCCTTCATTACTTGGGTATCCTTGGTCTCGCCACCTGCAGTCCTGGTGTCCTACATGGCTCGTCGTAAACGCTCCTGCAAAATGGTCGCCACATCTCTGGCGCTAATGGTCTGCTCCACCTCCTCTGCTGGGGCAGGTGTAGGAGCANTTACTTGGGTATCACTAGTCTCACCACCTGTAGTCCTGGTGTCCTATATGGCTTGTAAACACTTTTGCAAAATGGTCGCCACATCTTTAGCGCCAATGGTCTGCTCCACCTCCTCTGCTGGGGCAAGTGTAGGAGCAGCAGTAACGAGCTCCTCAGCTATATTATGAGCAGGAGCAACAGCTTGGGGCCTACCACACCGAGGTGGTGTTATCGCTCTAGGCCTACCGCGCCTAGGCACTACAGGTCTAGCAGGAGTCCTCTTTGGTGGCATTTGTCTACAAGTCCAATAGGCATTAAAATATTAATACCTCTTTTCACATTAGACATAGGCATTTAAAAGAATAAGAAGCACATACATGTCAACAACTCACACTTCAAAAGCAACAACTACAACATGTCTTAACATACACCAAACAAGTTCTCACACTTAAAATAATGCTCACCCAAAATTTAAAACTATGTGTCACGGCCTTATCGTGTTCAACAACACCCCACAGTCTCTAGGTATTCGAACGTAGGCTCTGATACCAAGTTGTCACGCCCCGAATTTTCACAAACCCGAGGAGGGAGTGAAATTAGAAAAGAAAAGTAAATGAAAGGTCATTAGGTTGGATAAATTATTTTCTCAATCATTTTTCATGTTTTTTCAAAGTTTTTCAAGCCATTTTTCTTCCATTTTTAGCCTATTTCTTCAAGGTTTCTAAACCCCCCTTTTTGACATCCTTACACNTATCCAATCAACACATAGGAAGACAAGAAAACTTAAATCTATTCTCAACTTAGCAAATTATCATACCTAAAATGATTTTTCTCAAACCAAGAGAGTTGTGTTCTTTTTATAGCCGAACCAATTGGTGAAAATGTAGCTCTTGTTGAGAGGAACAACTTCTTAGAAGGAAGTCTTGCAAAAATCTTGGCTTAGGAATGAGTTTTGGTGGCTTGAAGCTTTAAAAACCTAGGGTTTTTCTTTCCTTTTCTTCCAAAAACGTGTATTGACCTTTCTTAGCCCAAAAATTGATATTTTTACACTAAGGGGGCTGTATTTATAGTGGAGGGGTAAAGGTGCAAAATGACTCTTTTGCCCTTGGTGAATCCGGGACACCGTTACACTACAACTCGTCCCGAAATGCTTNCTTTCTTAGCCCAAAAATTGATATTTTTACACTAAGGGGGCTGTATTTATAGTGGAGGGGTAAAGGTGCAAAATGACTCTTTTGCCCTTGGTGAACCCGGGACACTGTTACACTACAATTCGTCCCGAAATGCTTCANAAATATACATTCAAGTCCCTTTCCTCTCCTTCCTCTAAGACTTCCTCAAGTCTTAAATACCGGAAGCNAGGGGTAAAGGTGCAAAATGACTCTTTTGCCCTTGGTGAATCCGGGACACCGTTACACTACAACTCGTCCCGAAATGCTTCAATTCGACATTTTATTTTAACCAAAATTTTTAAAATTATTTTAAATGAAAATTTTCAAAAAAATATATTTTCGCTAGTGGCCGGGTTTGGCCGGTCCCTCCTAGGCCGCCCGGGATACCTTTTTTGTCCAATTTTTGAAATTATTTTTGTTTAGGCTCAAATTCGTACAGTAGGTGTATTTTAACATTATAAGCNTATATTTTCGCTAGTGGCCGGGTTTGGCCGGTCCCACCTAGGCCGCCCGGGATACCTTTTTTGTCCAATTTTTGAAATTATTTTCGTTTAGGCTCAAATTCGTACAGTAGGTGTATTTTAACATTATAAACNACCATGCAACTCTATGTCACCCATGTCTCGCTTCACGGTCCGCCCTCGTCAGCCCGTGAGTACTGTCATTGGCCAGATTTTGGATTTTTCACCATAGGATCTACACCCTTATAATGCATAGCACCAAGTGCTCAACCCACACTATGTTCCAAAGATTTATGTACGCCAAGATGCCATGATTTTTCTCAATGTAAATTCTATGAAAATATTTCATAGAACACCTCATCTAGATAAATGTGAAGCACCATTCAATGGATTTAAGCATATGATCAAGCTTCATATTCATTACATTCACAATTTCTCAAAGAAACTACAAATACACAAACTACCAACTCATGTAATAAATCATAACCCTCAAACCACAAGAGTTTCTCTACATGAACATAAGTTATAATATAATAATCTAACACATAAGCAATATACACCTTTACCATAACAACAAATTGTCAACAAACTCAAAAAAACACAAAAGTACTTAAACTATAAATTCTAAGTTTTCAAAGCAACTACCAACTAAATAAATTTTTATCATCAAGTAGATACCTAAATTATCCAATCAACACATAGGAAGACAAGAAAACTTAAATCTATTCTCAACTTAGCAAATTATCATACCTAAAATGATTTTTCTCAAACCAAGAGAGTTGTGTTCTTTTTATAGCCGAACCAATTGGTGAAAATGTAGCCCTTGTTGAGAGGAACAACTTCTTAGAAGGAAGTCTTGCAAAAATCTTGGCTTAGGAATGAGTTTTGGTGGCTTGAAGCTTTAAAAACCTAGGGTTTTTCTTTCCTTTTCTTCCAAAAACGTGTATTGACCTTTCTTAGCCCAAAAATTGATATTTTTACACTAAGGGGGCTGTATTTATAGTGGAGGGGTAAAGGTGCAAAATGACTCTTTTGCCCTTGGTGAATCCGGGACACCGTTACACTACAACTCGTCCCGAAATGCTTCAATTCGACATTTTATTTTAACCAAAATTCTTAAAATTATTTTAAATGAAAATTTTCAAAAAAATATATTTTCGCTAGTGGCCGGGTTTGGCCGGTCCCACCTAGGCCGCCCGGGATACCTTTTTTGTCCAATTTTTGAAATTATTTTCGTTTAGGCTCAAATTCGTACAGTAGGTGTATTTTAACATTATAAGCATATTTCTCTTCTATGACAAACTCAAATTATGCTCATAAACATGACTTATATGTAAATGATGTATATGTAGTGCCCTACCGGCAAATGGTGCATGAATAGTGCCCTACCAGCAAAAATGAAAAATTTATCCTTACGTTTCAAATCTCTACAAATCCTAACCAGTAGTTTGATGCACTAAATCGTAATCCAATTGTTTGATAAGTATGTGAGAAGAATTGACATGTTGAAGAAAGTGTCGTGTCCACGTTGAACACAGGTTGGACATCGACGTTTCTTGGGTACTTAGGGAATCATGTGCAAAACCTTTAGCTATCTAACAAAAAATTAAGCGTCTTGATTTGCCTTTGTTCCACATTCTGTTGACCATGTTTATGACGTGGAGTTAAAGTGTTGATTTTGCACAATTAATTGACACTTCTTGAATACCCTTAACATGTGATGTAGACAGGGTAAAAGTTGGGATATGAGCATCTTTTAGCATGGAAAAAGTAGTTTTCTGGGAAAGAGGAATAATTGATAGCGATATATTAAAGGTCAGTAGCAAATTTATTAGAAAAGGCATAGGTAAGGCTAATGAAGTTTTTGTCAAAGGAGGCATGGGAAGGTGAAATGAATTGTCATGATTATTTGTGCTTGTTTTGCTTTGTCTCTACATAATGGGTCATTATGGATTATTATGATTTCTAAGATGACTGAGGCAATACTGGGCTTGTTATCAAAGAGTATGATTGCCTTTTAAGCACAGGAATCCTTTTTAGTGTGTGAATGTATATCATTCCATCTACTTATTAAGGTACTTGGAACCCACCTTTACAGCCATTTTTGGTCTTTAGAGGAATCTTGCCTTATGCAAATTGCGATTATATATACTCTTTTTTCCCTTCTAATTTATTCTCAGAATACCTTTCTAGTCCTGCTGTCTCACATGCGTCGAGTAATTACCACAGATAAATCTATGGAAGAGACCTCTAAGAGCTTACATTGTTCTTTAACTTGGCTTCTTCTCATCTTGGTACCTCTTGGGGCTGTTTAATTTTTGTATCTTTCTTTGCTTTCCTTTTAGTGATAAATAACTACGCCAAGAAAAAAGTTTAGAGGGAGAGTGGGGCCCTTGGCACTCATGCTGGATTTTTTTTTTTGGGGGGGGGGGGGTTGTTCCTACTCTGCTATGACTTTAATCAACATTTGATTGGTTTCCGTAATTGAAGTGTAAAAATGCAGATTTAGCGCTAGATTTTTTTGTCCTATATCTTATTGGATTGTTCAAACGTTGCTATAACCTACTCTCTATTTGTTTTAGGGTGCCACAAGACGTTGTATCAACTGGTGGGAAGTGCTTTGTTTTAAAATGGGTCACAGGTAAGTTCTACTAATTGCTTTGAGTTAGGCATTCATTTGATATTTGTACTCCTAGAGTAATGGATTTATGAATACAATGTGTGAAGTGTGAACTGATTTTATTATCTTCGTGTTTCTTGGAAGGAGGATCATAAACACATTTTAGATTGGACAATATGTATCAGGGAGATTGTGTGTTTGTTGTTTTGATACTTTAAATTAAGTTCTCATTTGAGTGTAAAGTTTTTTTGATCTAACATTACATTGCAAAGTTTGCATTTCGGAAAGAAACATCTTTTTTTTTTCTTGTCCAGTACTTCCCCTATTTTTTCCAAAAAGTTGAGTGAAGATTTGGTACTTGTTTTTATTTTTAGCGAAGTAGGTGGGATTCAAATTTCACATAGTTGTCGAGATTATTGCATTTATTTTAACATCTTGGAGAACTGTCTGAATGTGTTTCAAACTGTGTTATAAGTTTTATTTGTGGAGCACTATCTCTCAATCATTTCCATACATCACCTTTGACAATTCTTGAGAGTCTTTATTCCTCTTTGTATGTTTTGGAAGCTGTTTTTTAAGGGTTTCTTTTGTAAATATTGATATTTTCATTTTCAAAATTTGAAATGGAGTTAAATTCGAAACATAGAAAGCAGCAATTGGAGTATGTTTGAGATTGGAGACTAGGGCTGGCAAAGGGGTTGTATTATGTCAGGTTGTTCTGAGTGTAAATTGGGTCATGTCAGAATCTGTTCAACACTTTAACCAATATGCGACATATTCATAGTCAAGAGTAGTTGGGCTTCTGTCATGTCTAGGTGGGCTAGTCAATCCATTTATTAAAGTGACTTGGTGGGTCCACCGTTAACTATTCCAACTCGCTAAGCTAAGCCCAAACCTAGTGATTTTTGATTTTCTGTTGTGTTTGCTGGTCTTGTGTAGAATTGCTTGGCCTACTTGAGATCAAGATGCACTAGTCTGTTTCGTAGGCATTTACTAGTTGGAGTGAGGAGGCTGAAGGATGATCATGTGCTTAAGTAAATGATATCTATTTGTTAGTCACTAGCATGTAATTAGTGTGTTTAAAACTTTAAACTGTAATTTTTCCTACATCCAGAGCTGAATATTTTGACCACCATGTGGGGGCCTTGAAATTGAGGGTTCCAGTGTCCCCCCTAGGTTATGACACAAAAAGAATGGATCTCTCTCTCTCTCTCTCTTGCGCACGCATGCATACATACACACATCCCCCTTTATTTGGGGGTGGGCTTTTGAGGGTGGAAACCAGATCCATGATTGTCAAAGATCTGGAGCATGTTTATGTATCTTGCACAAATATTTATTTCAGATTTTTGTTGCCATTTTCACCCAAGGGAGGGAAAAAACTATTGACCAATTCGTGTTTGTTAATTTTTGGGGTAACTTGCTATCTGGGCAAAGTCGTCGTGCTGCAAATATCTTTAGGTTTTGTTGATTTTTAAGTTAACTGGGATTTGTATAGTGGCTTTGTAGCTGATTATGGGAGTGCTGAGTGCATAATAGATGGAAGTTGCATGAGGTTTCATGTGAAAGAAATTCTTTGCTGGTCTTTATATTGTCCGATGCAGGTGCTTGACAAATGAGTTTCTGTTTTGATCGAGTGAGTCAAGGAATCTCAAACTCACTGGTTGGTTGGTGTTTGTGCAAAACATTGGAGTTTTTAGCATGATTTGAAGTTTTGTGCATGATGTCTTTCCTCTCTCTCTCTCTCTTTATATATATATATATGTGAGTGTGTGTGTGTGTGTGTTTATATATATATATATATATATATCTTTTCTTTAAAAAAATTTAATCAGGTTTTGGAATCTGATTCCCTTTATATATCTTTTCTACATGTTTTATTATATAGAGGTGCAATTGAAGGCCATAAAAGAAAAATCAAAAGAACCAGAGGCAGCGGAACCCGAACCTGAACCAACTACTGAAGTTCTTTTCCTTTGTAGTTATGAAGGCTGTGGAAAGACATTTATTGATGCTGGAGCTTTGAGGAAACATTCTCACATCCATGGGGAGAGACAGTTTGTTTGCCACTATGAGAATTGTGGAAAGGTAATGAATTAAAGGTTTGTACATTGTTCACTTTGTTGCCTTGTAGGGACTACATGGGACTGATCCACTAATTTGGGAGACGTAGACCCACTCCTGTTTTTAAGAAGCATTAGAAGAAGAGTACAATTTGTACTGATTCTACTATGAAGACCAATCACTTACTTCCCAAGAAGTAGCTGGTAACATGATCTGTTTGTGTTTGGCAAAAAACTTACCTCTAGCATGTAGCAAAATACACATTTGGTTTTCTTTGGCACATGTTTCACCAAACCCAGTCAAACTCGGGTGGCCCAACATTTGCAGATGCACCCCAGCTACCATCTTGGGGCTTGATCCCTCACCAACCCCATGAGGGTGGATTGTTATTCCACCGTGTCACAAAGTGGTCATGATACACGTTAGCTCATTTAGCATCTTTCTGCAAGTTGATGTGTGTAATTTTGAGCTTTGAAGAGGTAGCTTCTTATTGTTTTGTCTTAGTTTGTGATATGGTCGTAAACTGCTTCTGGAATCTGTCATAATTTGTGGTGGTGTTTTTTTTTTTTT
>CAUOFW020004391.1:986214-999854 GCA_963454935.2 Ilex paraguariensis
TTTTTTTTGTTTTTTTTTTTTTTTTGGTGTTTTTTTTTTTTTTTTTTTGGGGGGGGGGGGGTTGGGAGAGTTCTATTGATGTGGTAGGAAACTACTTATGGGCATAAATGGATATCCAGGCAGAAGATGTAGTTGGCTACGTGGATTACCTCAAGTGAGAAATGAGTGTGAGGAACAGAGAAACCTATGAAATTGGTTGGATATAAAAACAAGGCTCATTTATAGGGATTGACAATCGATTCAAGCTGGGTGGAGTCATGTTTGGGTCATGTCATTTCAAGTTCATGGCAGAGGCTCTACCACTCTAACATGACCCATTTAATCAATCATGTCGAGCCTCTCAAATACTGATATGACCTGTTAGTAATCACACCAACCCAACACTGCCCGCAAAGCCCGTTTAATAAATGGGTTGTCTTTTGGCACGCATCACCCACCAGCCCATCAACCAGTCAACACAATTATCGAAACAAAAATCTTCCAGCAATGAAAAATGGATCAAGTTCCAATAGAAAAACACAAATCAAAGATTCAACCCCAAAAATACAAAAGGTTTAGAACAATTCCATCAGTTTCTAAAGTATGAGGATCAAATGCAACATCAAAAATGTAATTTTTTAAGATTTAACCAAATTTCATAATCCAAAGCTAATGAACTATTTCCCGNCTAAAGTATGAGGATCAAATGCAACATCAAAAATGTAATTTTTTAAGATTTAACCATATTTCATAATCCAAAACTAATGAACTATTTCCTGNCATCAGTTTCTAAAGTATGAGGATCAAATGCAACATCAAAAATGTAATTTTTTAAGATTTAACCAAATTTCATAATCCAAAGCTAATGAACTATTTCCCGATAATGAATTCAATTAAAAGCAAAACCAATCAAGAAATGCAAGAGAGAAAGATGGAAACTTGATGCAATTCATAGTGCAAGTACTTGCCACATCCAGTTGGTCAATCTCTTTGCAGTCATTATTCTTTGGCAGTTGACAAGCTCAAGCTCTCTGGTCTATATGCCAGCTATGAAGGCAGGCCAAAAATGAAGAACATGGAAATATCCTGAAATAGTGGATTATTGTTTTCAAAGAGATATTGATTTATCTATCTTGGGCAATAAATTTTGCTTGCAATGCTGTAGTAATGGAGAATGGATGGTTGAGAACCATGGGGAAGAGCAATGGAGAGAATATCAGACACAACAAGAGGACGTTAGGGGAGAGAGAGAGAGAGAGAGAGAGAGAATCAGAAAACAAGGGCAAAAGGCGCAGAGGGGTGTGGATGATATTGGGGTTGTACAATTTTTTTTCCATTTATACTCAAATTAAACTGGTCATATACGAATTATGTTTGGGTTTGTTATAGGGTTGACATGGATAAATAAATGGGTTGAAGCCTTGAAGGTGTCAATTTTGGGTTATGTGGGTTGGAACTGAACATGACCCGTTTATTATTCGTGTCAACAAATCGTGTCATTTTCGGGTTCATGTCAATAAAGAGTAAATCCTAGCCTGTTGACTTCGTATCCAGTTCGTGCCGAAAATTGCCACCTGTACTCATTTGGGGCCTTGCCTTGTTGAGTTATAGTTCCAGTTGTATTTATTTTCAGCTGGTAGGCTATTGCTCGTGTATATGTTTTCTAATGTTGCAATCTGGAAGTGATACTTGCTTTCTATTGTTACCAGGTGGCTTCTTGGTTTCACTTATTGTCATCAGTAGTTCTATGTAAATTTATCAATCAAAGTGTCTGAGTTTCTTAGACGGAGTCTGAGTCCTATTATAGTTGGGATTACCTACTCTGCAAACAATGGGCAACGTTGCATCTCCGAATAATCTGACATGTAAAGTAATTTTGCTTCCAAATGAAATATGCTATGCTTTGTTGTATTGAGCTTTCAGCCTTATTCTTCATCAGTTCAGCTCCCTTTCTTCCTGTTATCCCGTCATTGCTTCTCTCCTTCTTGTTAGGACTGATGAAGCACCATTTTATTCATCATGGGCTTATTTTGCAGAAATTTTTGGATAGTTCAAAGCTAAAGAGACACTTTCTTATTCATACCGGAGCCAGAGATTATGTGTGCCCTCATGAAGGCTGTGGTAAGGTGATCACTCTAACCGATACCAGGACCTTGAATCTTGATTTAACATCTTCTATATCAATTTGACCCTTTATGTGTTTAGAAAACCGAGGAAAAAAATAAGGAAACATAAATGGCAATGATTTTGTTCAGACATTTATCTTCCATATTTGTTATGGTATTTTAAAACCAGAATGTTTATGTCGATATTTTAGATATTATGTTTGGAGTTTGAGAAACCATCATTGTGATTTTTGCTGTATATTTAGTTCCCATTGTTATTATTAGACAATTCGCGGAAATAATGAATTATATTACACATTACTGACACCCATTAGTGTCAGACTTCTCTTGCCGTTGTGTTCCTGATTTATCACAAAACTCGTGATTCCCGAAGCTTCTGTTTTTTGCTTCAACTTTCCTGTTGCACTCAATTTCTAACATGAAAAATACAGGCATTTTCCCTGGATTTCAACTTAAGGTCACACATGAAAACACATTCACAAGAGAACTATCATATCTGCCCGTATCCCGATTGTGGAAAGCGATATGCTCATGAGTACAAACTAAAGAATCACGTCCAGACTCATCACGAAAAGGTTGGTGCTTCCTTTCACGGTCCTTGTTTCGTTCATATTTGTAATGCTGCTTTATTTTTAATTCATTTTCGTTTCTCTTATCATGATGTTTTGTTGCACCCAATAAGAACATGCACTGCTTTGTCCTTTAATATGAGTTGTATATTACCAAACTCAGTCTTCTCGTTATTGATGACAATAATTTTGCAAAGGAAGCATTTGGATGTCCAAATGGTATTTTAAATTCATTCTGTGTTTTACAAGCATTTCAATCACANTTTGGATGTCCAAATGGTATTTTAAATTCATTCTTTGTGTTTTACAAGCATTTCAATCACAATTTTCATTTGAAATGGAACAAAGAGCTGTTCTAATCACGAAAAGTTAGAACGAATGCAGAAATGGCTGCTTATTGAAATCAAAAGATCATCTTGTACATATCGGGGAATAGACTCAACTTTGATGTGATAAAAAGTTCACATTTTGATTGTAAACTGCTATCCGTAAGGCATCCAAGCAGTTCATATCTAAAGGAACATGTTGGGGGCCAAACAAACTTGGTTCGATGTCATACTTTTGTTTTTGTAAGTGATAAACTGATTTACACGTAAACTATGTTCTTATATGCTTTTCGTAACAGTTGGGGATTGAATTTTCATTTTAAATTTCCTCAACAATTTGAATAGGGCATGGTAGATGTGACAAAGTATGCCCCACCTCCTCCGGAGAAGCCATCCAAAACACCGAAAGCTGCTGCTGTGGCACATGGCTCTGCATCATCTGACCGGCCTTATGCTTGTCCTTATGATGGGTGTGAAAAGGCCTACATCCATGAATACAAACTGAACCTTCATTTGAGGAGAGAGCACCCTGGCCATTTCCCAGATGAAAATGCTAAGAATGCTCAATCTAATGTTGATAATGAGATGGATGAAGGCAGTGATCAAGATGCATATGGCGGAAAACGTGGAAACGGGAAAATTCAGAAACAAAGCAGGCCGAAGCCAAACTTGAAGCTGCCTCCTTCAAAAGTTGCACAGCGCAAAGGCTCTAGTGCTTCTCCAACCAAGACGAATACATTGAAAAAACCATGGCCTGTTAAAGAAGAATTGTACGAGGAAGAAGATAGTGAAGAAACGGAAGAGGACCCCGACAATGTAGAGAATGGGTGGACGTATGGGGAGAATAACGAGGACGACGATGAAGAGACGGAGTACGAGGATTAGGATTAGGATTTGATCATCGAACACTGTCCTCACTCCATGTTTCCATGTAAACTGATTTTCTTCCTTCTGAAAATGGATGTGTTTATAGCTTTTGGTACCATATTCTACTTGAAGCATATAGTTATATTTTCCAAGTAAAACTGTGCGTGTGTGTGTGTGTGTGTGAGAGAGAGAGAGAGAGAGAGAGTGCCAAGAGTCTGAAAAGTTGACAAATAAATGGTGTTCAGTAAAACATCGTTTTAAGAGATCATCATATGTGTATTACCCTACTATGTCAGGGGTGACCAATTAATTAAACCTGAATTTAAATTTTTTTAACTATATTAATATTCAATCTGATTATGTTTGATTCAAATTATATATACCTATAAACAAATATTTGAAGAAATGAAATTATTATTTGATAAAAGTGAGTTTAAACTCAAGTAAAATTTTGGGCATGTTTGTTGGTATTTTTGTTTCTTGTTTTGTGTTTTGTGTTTTTGCTTTCAATTTTTGATAAAATTGAAAACAAAAAGGTGTTTGATAATTATTTTTATTTTTTATTTCATCTTAGTTGTCTTAGAAACCAGTCAAAAAAATGAGAATAAAAAAATTGTGTTCCAAGCAACGTTTGAAGCACAAAATACGCTTGTAACTCAGGTGAAAATTTTAATGAGGTCTCGGATTCAACCGTCATTAAAACAAAATGTATTTTTTTTTTGTGTATGAGCAAAGAAACCGATGCACGACTTTGTCTCTGGGGAAGAAGATAATCTCTTTGTCGCGGTGGAAGAAAACAATGTTCTATCTCTTTCTCTTGCTCGTTCTTTGTGAAACCTAGAAGACGAAGACACAAATCTGTGCATGTGTGTGTGTGTGAGAGACGAGTTTATGTGTGTGTGTTGTGTTGAGTCTGTGTGTTGTGTGTGTGTAAGTGACCAATCTGTGTGTGTGTGTATTGAAACTATTACCAAAACAAAGTAGAAAAATGCAATTTTACTCTTGAAACATTTACAAGGGATGAAGCTCATATCAACATCAACATGACTTTTGGCTAAGATGAAACCTTATGGCAATCGACATAGAGGCATTTGGCTCATCCATTATTGGATAAAAAAGACAAAAAAAGACATTGGTCCTAAATTACTAAAAATAAGAAATCCTAATGGTCCTAAATTACTAAAAAACTCAATCAAATACACAATATTATGAAAATTTTCCAAACAACGGGATTTAAATAGAAAAAGTGCTTTAAACGTCATTTTTTTGACTAAAAACCAATTGGGTTAAAATTTTTAAGCTTGCTCAGATTGCTGCGAATTTTCTAAAATGGGGCCTTATGAAATTGTTATACAGTCGCCCCAAAATCTATTCTGATTGGTGTCTNAAATTTTTAAGCTTGCTCAGATTGCTGCGAATTTTCTAAAATGGGGCCTTATGAAATTGTTATACAGTCGGCCCAAAATCTATTCTGATTGGTGTTTGATCAGCGTTGCTGTCGATAATCTTGATCTATCATGTAGTTTTTTGCTATCCGTGTTGTATCATTTTGCTTATTACTTTTTATTGAATTTGTTTTACAAACAAAAAAAACAATTCAATGAAGCAAACTAATAAGGAATTTTTTAAAAAAGTGGGAGCAAGTTGGAGATTGAAATTCATTGTGAATTTTGTTTATTGCACGAGACTATTGTCAGTACATACAATATATATATCTTTTATTGTGCTATCTTCACAGCTCACTACACCATCCACTTTGTGGCTGGCAACCTTTTGAATAGTTCATCATGGGCAGAGACATTATTGTTGACATAACAACTTGTATATGAAATGCTAATACTGATATGGATAGAAAAAGAGTGGTTTGAATAATATCTATTAACATTATTGAAAATTTGATTAGAAAATTTTTACGAGAAAATTTTATCGAACACATGAGAAAATCTAAAAAAANGGGGGGAGTGTTTGTAATGGTTGGTTTGGTTGTTAATAGCCTCGCCTTTTTAGCCCGCCTTCTTTTGCTAGAAAATGATCAAATCTTTTTTAAGGCTTTTAATCGCACTAACACTACTCTATGATGTTGAAAGGCCCGAACACCAAAAAACTTGGTTCTAACTTTTAAACTTCAGCCCACAGGTGGGCTCATTTACCAAAGACTAAACGGGTCAAAATTTGCCCCAAATGGCCACATGATGGGCCATGGATAGCTAAATAGCCCAAAGAGGATGGCTATTGTTCTCTGTTTTTGGTTGTTTGTATTAGTTGGTCTGATTGTCGTTCTCTACTTCTTGACCTGCGGCTCATTTCCGGACCAAATAGTAGCGTGGTGGGCCATCGGTATCTCAATAGCCCAATCATAGGACTGAGAATGTCTTCTCAGATTTGAGCTGCCGTCAAAGCAATCCATAGAATGAAAATGGTAACCATCTCTCTCTCTCTCTCTCACTCTCACACACACACACACATACACATTTTCATCTCTAAATTGACTAAGTTTCTATGTTCAATCCCCTCTTAGATATGAGTTTCTTAAAAGGACTGATCGAAACCCTGGGATCTCTATTCGCCAATTCTTCTTCTTCTTCTTCTTCTTCTCCGATTGAGTTTCGGAAAAACCCTAACAATCGAGCGATGGGCGTGGCTATTGGGAACGAACGGAGTGCTGGTAAGTTGAAAGGCTACTTTGATTTGGCCACAGAAGAGATCGCCAAGGCCGTTAGGGCCGAAGAGTGGGCTTTGGTGGACGATGCCGTTTTGCACTACGAGAAGGCCCAGCGGATATTGATCGAGCACAAAACACGCGTTTCTGGTTTAAATGAGATTTCAACTTCGAATCTTGTTAGCCACAAAAAACAACTTCATGGTTTGAACTATAAATATGGGTCTTTCTCTCATTTTCGTGCTCACAGACCACACTCGAACAGCCCCTCTGTTCTCTTCTCTCTCCTCTGCAACTCTCTTAGCAACGACTCTCTCTTCTCTCTCTCAGCACCTCTCTCTTCTCCGGAGCTGTCAACGACTCTGTTCTCCTCTCTCTCTCTCTCAAAGACGGAGGGGCTTCCACTCACAGATCGACGAAGAAGAAGCTTCCATTCGCTGTGAAGGTAAGTGTAATCCCTTTACTTGTATAGATATATGTATATATATACATAGATCTGTATATATATGCATAGATATTCATAGATCTGTACACCACAGACACTAATCGAATTTTTTTTTTGTTTTATCTGTATTTTTTCCACCACAATATGCATAGATCTGTATATTTGTATGTAGATTTCATTATTGATTGAGTTTTTGTCTATCAATGAACAGCTTTTTTTGGGGGCAGCTAGTTTTCTGATTTTGATTCTACTGATTTTTGGATCTGTTCTCACTTTCACTGAAAGAAACATAGAGAGCCGTTAATTCTTTACACTTTTATGAGTACTGCATTGTATGCATATATGTAAGTGTAGGGAGTGTGTGGCAGCAGTGAAGAGAGGGAGAGAGAGAGATGTATCCCTTTTCCACAACGATGACAACCCAATATCAAACCCACCTGGCCACCCAGGTCAGGCTGTGTATCAGCAGGGAGGGATGATTAATGAACCATTTTGTTAGTGACCCCTTTGTTCTTAATTCTGTTAATTTACTGATTTAGCTCTTTAATCATTATTACATCTGTGTTTTTATGTTTCACATAAGTTTTATGTTATTTTTCTGCAGTGTATGTCTGGCTTCTGCAAAATCACCGAGCTGATTAATTTACTGATTTAGTTCTGTTAGTTTTATGTTAATTTACTGATTTAGTTCTTTATTTACTGATTTATTTTACTGATGATTTACTGATTTAGTTTTATGTTAGTCTTAATCAACCCCACTATTCTTGCATAGAGCAAAGTTGGAAAACATGAAATGTTCTTGGAATTTATGTGCAGAAAGCTGTTTCTATGCTAGTGTAGTGTAATGTTGTGTTCGTTTCTTATGGCTAAATTATCATGTAAGACTATGGGTTTTAGACATCTGCTTGGGGGAAATGATGATTATAAACTGCTTCTGATTCATGTTTGCAACGTCGCCTTGGCTTTTTCTCCAACATTGATGGCACTATTACATTTATATATGTGTGTGTGAATGTGTGTATTATGTGTGATTAATATCAAACTCTATCATGATGTCTTGGAACTCACTCTTTTACCAGCATTGTCAAAGGTTATCAAACGACCCCTATTTTTTTTTTTCATATTCATTTACTTCTTAACATGAAATGTGTTCCAAAACCCGAAGAATGGTGGGGTATGAAGAGGGTAAAGAGAAGGTGAGCATGGTGGAGATGATGAAGGACAAAGGTCCAGTGTGGGATGAGATTGTGAGAGAGAGCAAATTGGTGCCAACCAAGATGGAGGAGGTTGGAGCTTGGTGGCTTGCAGACATTGCTTTTGCTTCTCTTTCATTTCACTCTTAACATCAATTATGAATTATTATAATTTTGTAAATAAAAATAAAAGTAATGTATATTCTTGACCATAAAAGTAAATAAAGATAAAACTTGAAGTAGTTACCAAACATGTTTTTTATTTTTATTCTCATAATTTGATAGATAAAAATGACTCCCAAACATGTTTTCCATTTCAGTATTTACCACAAAATATATTCAAAAATTGTCTCAGTTTTTTATTTTTTTGAAGATACAAAAACAAAAACGTTACCAAACGATCCCAAAAATACCAACAAACAGGCCTTAAATTTTACTTGAGTTTCAACTCACTTTTATCAAATAATAATTTTATTTCTTCATATATTTGTTTATAGGTATATATAATATGAATCGAACATAATCGGATTGAATATTAATATAGTTAAAAAAATTTAAATTTAGATTTAAATAATTGGTCACCCCCGACATAGTAGGGTAATACGGATATGATGATCTCCTAAAACAATGTTTTACTAAACAACATTTATTTGTCAACTTTTTAGACTCTTGGCATTCTCTCTCTCTCTCTTAGACACACACACACATACTTCCAATCTTCAACTGTGGCTCCGAATCAATTGCAAGCAAATGCCTTCCCAAACTGAAAAGAAGCCCCAAAAACAATGGTCCTTGCAAGACTTCGAGATTGGAAAACCCCTTGGCAAAGGCAAATTCGGCCGCGTCTACCTCGCCCGAGAAACCAAGGTACACACACACGCACACACTTTGCTACATGTATGAAGAGAGAGAGAGAGAGAGAACACTGATTCTGTAGAGGAATTTGATTTCCATTGCCATGGAATTGAAAATTTTGGTTTCCTATTACAGAGCAAGTATATAGTGGCATTGAAGGTGATATTCAAAGAGCAGATAGAGAAGTACAGGTTGCACCACCAGTTGAGGAGAGAGATGGAGATCCAGACCAGTCTTCGTCATCCCAATGTTTTGAGACTCTTCGGTTGGTTTCNAAAACCCTAACAATCGAGCGATGGGCGTGGCTATTGGGAACGAACGGAGTGCTGGTAAGTTGAAAGGCTACTTTGATTTGGCCACAGAAGAGATCGCCAAGGCCGTTAGGGCCGAAGAGTGGGCTTTGGTGGACGATGCCGTTTTGCACTACTAGAAGGCCCAGCGGATATTGATCGAGCACAAAACACGCGTTTCTGGTTTAAATGAGATTTCAACTTCGAATCTTGTTAGCCACAAAAAACAACTTCATGGTTTGAACTATAAATATGGGTCTTTCTCTCATTTTCGTGCTCACAGACCACACTCGAACAGCCCCTCTGTTCTCTTCTCTCTCCTCTGCAACTCTCTTAGCAACGACTCTCTCTTCTCTCTCTCAGCACCTCTCTCTTCTCCGGAGCTGTCAACGACTCTGTTCTCCTCTCTCTCTCTCTCTCTCTCTCAAAGACGGAGGGGCTTCCACTCACAGATCGACGAAGAAGAAGCCTCCATTCGCTGTGAAGGTAAGTGTAATCCCTTTACTTGTATAGATATATGTATATATATACATAGATCTGTATATATATGCATAGATGTTCATAGATCTGTACATCACAGACACTAATCAAATTTTTTTTTTTGTTTTATCTGTATTTTTTTCACCACAATATGCATAGATCTGTATATTTGTATGTAGATTTCATTATTGATTGAGTTTTTGTCTATCAATGAACAGCTTTTTTTGGGGGCAGCTAGTTTTCTGATTTTGATTCTACTGATTTTTGGATCTTTTCTCACTTTCACTGAAAGAAACATAGAGAGCCGTTAATTCTTTACACTTTTATGAGTACTGCATTGTATGCATACATAGGGAGTGTGTGGCAGCAGTGAAGAGAGGGAGAGAGAGAGATGTATCCCTTTTCCACAACGATGACAACCCAATATCAAACCCACCTGGCCACCCAGGTCAGGCTGTGTATCAGCAGGGAGGGATGATTAATGAACCATTTTGTTAGTGACCCCTTTGTTCTTAATTCTGTTAATTTACTGATTTAGCTCTTTAATCATTATTACATCTGTGTTTTTATGTTTCACATAAGTTTTATGTTATTTTTCTGCAGTGTATGTCTGGCTTCTGCAAAATCACCGAGCTGATTAATTTACTGATTTAGTTCTGTTAGTTTTATGTTAATTTACTGATTTAGTTCTTTATTTACTGATTTATTTTACTGATGATTTACTGATTTAGTTTTATGTTAGTCTTAATCAACCCCACTATTCTTGCATAGAGCAAAGTTGGAAAACATGAAATGTTCTTGGAATTTATGTGCAGAAAGCTGTTTCTATGCTAGTGTAGTGTAATGTTGTGTTCGTTTCTTATGGCTAAATTATCATGTAAGACTATGGGTTTTAGACATCTGCTTGGGGGAAATGATGATTATAAACTGCTTCTGATTCATGTTTGCAACGTCGCCTTGGCTTTTTCTCCAACATTGATGGCACTATTACATTTATATATGTGTGTGTGAATGTGTGTATTATGTGTGATTAATATCAAACTCTATCATGATGTCTTGGAACTCACTCTTTTACCAGCATTGTCAAAGGTTATCAAACGACCCCTATTTTTTTTTTTCATATTCATTTACTTCTTAACATGAAATGTGTTCCAAAACCCGAATGGTGGGGTATGAAGAGGGTAAAGAGAAGGTGAGCATGGTGGAGATGATGAAGGACAAAGGTCCAGTGTGGGATGAGATTGTGAGAGAGAGCAAATTGGTGCCAACCAAGATGGAGGAGGTTGGAGCTTGGTGGCTTGCAGACATTGCTTTTGCTTCTCTTTCATTTCACTCTTAACATCAATTATGAATTATTATAATTTTGTAAATAAAAATAAAAGTAATGTATATTCTTGACCATAAAAGTAAATAAAGATAAAACTTGAAGTAGTTACCAAACATGTTTTTTATTTTTATTCTCATAATTTGATAGATAAAAATGACTCCCAAACATGTTTTCCATTTCAGTATTTACCACAAAATATATTCAAAAATTGTCTCAGTTTTTTATTTTTTTGAAGATACAAAAACAAAAACGTTACCAAACGATCCCAAAAATACCAACAAACAGGCCTTAAATTTTACTTGAGTTTCAACTCACTTTTATCAAATAATAATTTTATTTCTTCATATATTTGTTTATAGGTATATATAATATGAATCGAACATAATCGGATTGAATATTAATATAGTTAAAAAAATTAAAATTTAGATTTAAATAATTGGTCACCCCTGACATAGTAGGGTAATACGGATATGATGATCTCCTAAAACAATGTTTTACTAAACAACATTTATTTGTCAACTTTTTAGACTCTTGGCATTCTCTCTCTCTCTCTTAGACACACACACACATACTTCCAATCTTCAACTGTGGCTCCGAATCAATTGCAAGCAAATGCCTTCCCAAACTGAAAAGAAGCCCCAAAAACAATGGTCCTTGCAAGACTTCGAGATTGGAAAACCCCTTGGCAAAGGCAAATTCGGCCGCGTCTACCTCGCCCGAGAAACCAAGGTACACACACACGCACACACTTTGCTACATGTATGAAGAGAGAGAGAGAGAGAGAACACTGATTCTGTAGAGGAATTTGATTTCCATTGCCATGGAATTGAAAATTTTGGTTTCCTGTTACAGAGCAAGTATATAGTGGCATTGAAGGTGATATTCAAAGAGCAGATAGAGAAGTACAGGTTGCACCACCAGTTGAGGAGAGAGATGGAGATCCAGACCAGTCTTCGTCATCCCAATGTTTTGAGACTCTTCGGTTGGTTTCACGATGCAGAGAGAATTTACTTGATTTTGGAGTATGCCCATGGTGGTGAGCTCTATAAGGAGCTCCGAAAAACTGGCTATCTCACCAAAAAACAAGCCGCCACTGTAATCAACTCTTTCTCTCTCAAAAATTCACATGTGTGCGTCTGATATAATATACTTCGGTATTGGGGTTTTCAGTCAACAGTTGTCAATTTCAATTGAATTATGATAGGGTTTTATGCCTTGTTTGTATTTAGGGGGTTTCTGGTATTTTGTCTTAGTTGATTTCTTTTATATATTTATTACTTTGTTTTTAAATTTTAGTGGTTTTTGTAGTTTGATTTAGACTTTTCTGTGTTATCAGTACATTTTGAGTCTTACACAAGCGTTGACGTATTGTCATGAGAAGCATGTGATTCATAGGGATATCAAGCCGGAGAACTTGTTGCTTGATCACGAGGTAATGCTCCTGAAACCCTTATAATGGCTTTCAATTTGTTGAAGCAGCTGAATTTTCTACTCATTTGTTGGGTTTCTTCCCGATTATGTGGAGAGACGAGAACTGCACATTGACGTTTAGATGATTTATCTGCTATGGCCCGAAATTGAATTTAGTGAACAAGAATAGTCCTAAGACTTCTAATCAATTGTATTATTGAGTGATTCATTTGGTTAAGATTAATTTAGAAAGCTGAAACAAGAAATTGTTACATGGGTCACCAGGATGGAGATTTTGCTCCTTCATTTTCATTAACTGAACTATGACTCATGAGATTTACTTAGGTTCTTTAAAAGTTAAAACCATGAGATTTGTTTACTTCATGTTGCAACATGTGATAAGTGTCTGATGAAGCATGATTTCAGCAATATGCACACAATTGAGTTAGTGAAAATTAATGTTTCTTTCAGCAATCTGCCTAACAAGATTATAATTTTGACAATATAGGCTTTTCAGCCTTTTGGTTGAAATAGCTGAAACCTTGACATTCCACACCAGTAGTTATTAAACCAATTACTAGTCCAAAAGTTCAGAACATGCCATAAAATTTGGGTTCCATATTTAAGTAAAATTACTGTAGTTACAATTGTAGGGCCGACTGAAGATTGCTGATTTTGGATGGTCTGTACAATCAAGAAGCAAGAGACACACTATGTGTGGAACTTTGGACTATTTAGCACCAGAAATGGTGGAGAACAAAGCTCATGACTATGCAGTTGATAATTGGACTTTGGGTATCCTCTGTTATGAGTTTTTGTATGGTGCGCCTCCATTTGAGGCAGAGAGCCAATCAGATACATTCAGAAGGTGAGGAATGGATAATATGTTGCTTCACCTGGTGTTTGTAAATCATTATTTTGAAGCGGAACAGTCGTAGATCATGAATTTAAATTGAATTGCACATAGGATTATGAAGGTTGACCTCAGCTTCCCTTCCACCCCTTACGTGTCTGCAGAAGCTAAAGATCTCATTAGCCGGGTAAGTTGACTAGCAAGTATGTCCACAATTTCATGTTTAGCAGCAAAAGGATATAATTGCATTGGTAAAAATGT
>CAUOFW020004391.1:1001027-1024891 GCA_963454935.2 Ilex paraguariensis
GTTCCCATCTCTTGATGATCGAGGAATTAGGTTGCACTCTGTTTCTGATGTTATAATGTTGTGGTAGAACAGCTCGACTACTCAGTTCATTATGTAGCTTCTAACCTTTCGTCATCTTTTGTAACTTGATATCATCTGTGTTTTCCTGCACCTACCACCTTAATCAGATAAAAGCTTCCCTAATCTGTTAACATTAAGTATGCAATTACTGATTTGCTTAAAAAACCTGGACAAGAATTTGAACTTTTCTCCTTTCGGACTACATGCATTTTCAAAGTTGCTGACTACTGGCTTGTTTAATTGCAATTAAGATAGGAGTCTTTAGTTTCCTTTCATCAAATTGATAGGTTGGTTGAACTCGGTATCAATTGGCATGGTAAAATCTCCTTCCACCATCAAGTAAAAGAGGTGAACAATTATGTCTTGAACCTCCGCAGGTTGGCTTAAATCCAAAAATAGCCTTTTGAAGAAGACTCAAAAAAAAGAAAAAAATCTTGGTAATTATGCTTTCTTTGGACTCATGGTTGTTACCCGCACAATATGCACATTAGTTTAACTTGGGTTTGTGAACAGCAAGACTCGGATCTAGGATGTGTTTACATCTCGTTCTTTGTATGGGTGTTGAACCAATCCATCGTGGGGGTGTTTGGATAGCCATGGAAGGATTGAATTGGTTTTGAATTCGAATCTAATCCAAAGTAAAGTAATTCGAATTATTTTGGATCCAATCAATATTATTAAATCCAATACTTGATTTGGATAGAAATAATGTGAACTTTGGGTTCCATGCATATGTCCAAATCAATTTAAATGAAATGGCCATTATACCCTTTACAAGGAAGTGTAATTCAATCAATAAAATTTTATTTATTCACAAAACAGAAGATTACAAGAAACAAAGATAAGACACAAACAGAAACAAAGATAAGGCACAAACGCCTAACAAAAAACAAAGCAAACTCAAACAAGGCACAGCNTAAGACACAAACAGAAACAAAGATAATGCACAAACGCCTAACAAAAAAACAAAGCAAACTCAAACGAGGCACAACCAGCCTCTAAACAACCAAAACCAGAAAACTTTCTCAAACATCATGCATCTCCCAGCCCAAGATCTTCATCACAACCACCATTTTCTTCAAAAAAATTTCAAACAAATCAACACTTCCTCAAAGACAAAAATTCAGAAGTAGCCTTAACCCTTATCATAAAAAACCAGAGTCTTCCTTTTGCGCAGAACAAGTAGTCCCCTCTGAGCACTGAGTAGAGCATTTCCAACCTCAAAAGTCAATTGTAAGTCAACCAAAAATTCCACAGACCTCCTACTCAACATAGCTTGAGCAGCCAACCTATCAGCCCAAGGGCTCTCACAACCTCCCAAAATAGAATNCGCAGAACAAGTAGTCCCCTCTGAGCACTGAGTAGAGCATTTCCAACCTCAAAAGGCAATTGTAAGTCAACCAAAAATTCCACAGACCTCCTACTCAACACAGCTTGAGCAGCCAACCTATCAGCCCAAGGGCTCTCACAACCTCCCAAAATAGAATTCACAAGAACTATGGAATCACATTCAATTAAAAAACCATAATAATTCAGACCATATTTCATAATTAGCTGCAAACCATCGTATTAAGCTCTAAACTCAGCAATCATATTCGAGCAGGTACCATAATAAAAAAAAAGAAGCAGCCAAATTCAAGGTAGGTTCTCCATTATACTCGGTAACTATTAACAAATTTGAAGCCATAAAATAAGTTGTACTTATTTGGAAGCAAAAGTATGATTTAGTATATTATAGAGTTTAAAAAATATTTATATATTTATAATGTTTAAACCGTTTGTTTAACAACACAAGATCATACAATCATCCAGGGTTATCAGGAATTAAATGATTATCAACCAAACAAAGAATAAAAATTTGAATAAAACAAAGCAATTCAATTCATCAAATTTCTACAACAAAAGCAACTTCCAATTTCACCCATCAGATCACTTTAAAGAAATCCCGAAACAAAAAAATAAAACCAAAAACAAAGCTAAATACCCTCTTGATTTCTCTTTTTTAAAGTAGAAACTACATAATTACAAGAACATAGTAGAATAGAAACTCTACTTTCAGAAACCTCCAAAAGGAAACCCAAATTACCCACACCTACCCTAAACCCCCAATTTTCATCTAATTGAGATATCAAGACTTTTTTGAGACAGAAACCCTAAAGACCAAACTCGTGCAGAGTCATACCTTGACTCGTCAATCCATGGCCATCACGGTCTTGCAACGAGTGTGCTTAGTGTAGGTCACAGCAGCACGAATCACATTCTTCAGGAAGATCTTCAACACACCAAATGGTTAACAGAGAAGCACAACAGACGAAGCAACGAAGAGAACGGAGATGAGAAAGAGAGAGAGACCTTTGGGCAAGTGAGGGGGGACCAGCGAGCGTCGTTCGCAAGAAGGGGGGACCAGTGGGGTCAAATGGAGAGAAAAGGAGATAAAAACCCTAGTTAATTTATTGTATATGGGTGTTTTGGTAATTACATCACCTATCCTTTTGGTGGGGTTAAAAATCCCATAGTTCAGGTGGGTTAAAAGGTAGACAGTTCAGAGGGGATAAGTGGCCTCAAAGCATGAGGGCTGATTTTTTGAGCCCAACGATTATTCCATGTGATATTATGGATCCAAAGCTGAGTTTTGAATTATTTTATCCAATCCAGCCAGTGTTATTCTCTTTTATCCATCAAACCAAACACACCCCATGGGTTTAGAGGAGTCAAATCCCAATGAAGGGCATATACATTTTTGTATTTCTCGAAGAATGAGCAGTTAATTGTGTTTCTTGGCACGAACCCTTGCTTTAACCCCGTTTGCCATGGCATGTTGGCACGATGAAACATAATCCAGACTCAAAGCATAACAAAATTCCTCCTCTCCCTGTTCTGAATAAACCTGTCAATACCAAAGAATGATCTAAGAATAATTACCTTAAACAATTGCATACCAAGATACTCAGAAATCACCTATATTATCATCAAAACAATCTGTTTCCTCGTTAGACAATCTCTCCTCAAAGGTAGTCTCAAAAGGCTTGCAACATGATTATGAGTTTAACAAGTATTAGTTATACAGATATTTTATGGTGATTGAGAGACCATATTACAGATGCTGGTATTTTCGTCGGTGATGGTGGTGGCGTCACTGCTGCTGCTTCTAGTAGAACTATTTTCACCATCTGTTTTTTGTTGAAGACTTGGGAGTGATTGAGATAGAGAGATTGGTGTTCAAGTTTATGCGATTATCAAGCTTTTTAGGTTTAGCAATAGGAGCAGCAGAACTCCAAACTGTGGGAGGAGTGGCCTCAGATATAATTGCCGACTCCGACGCTATATATAGCTTTCTTGCCCCTCTGTGCATGTGCCGCTGACAATACTTCTGATCAGGAACAACTCCCCTACTACATCGCCATTTCTTACCATCAGTTCTTCTGCATCTCTGTAAATCAGTATCTGCAGAAGTACTATATTCAAAGACTGAGCTATTGCAACCTGTGACTGCAAGGAATGGTAGAGAGGAACAAACCACATTTTCTCAAAAAAAAAAAAACTTAACAGCTCAATTTAAACTGTTTCAGAAATAAATAAATGAGAGAAGGAAGAAATTTTATTTGAACATAAGAAACAAATAACATTGCTGAAGTGATAAAAAATCTGGAGTTACAGGACTAATTTACAGAAGTTGCTTCCTACAAATACTTAACTAACTTGGACTCGATCACAATACCAAACTCCTAAAATATCTCAACAATCTGATGATGACTTATTTCAACATAACAGACTAAGACTCAATCAACAAAATAGACTCCTAAATAAATTCAACTACTCCTAAAAAATAGGCCAGTAAGATGCACTAAACTTTGACACTCCCCTTTAGTGCATGCTTACGGTCAATAATACCAAGATCACTTCGAAATTTATCAAACGTAGCTCAAGCAACAGCTTTAGTAAAAATATCTGCAACTTGGTCCTTGCTGCATATGTACTCCAACTTAATCTCTTGACTTAATACTTTCTCTCAAACAAAATGATGATGAACTTCAATGTGTTTTGTGCGAGCATGAAAAACTGGGTTTCCGACAAGTTTGATTGCACTTTCATTATCACATTTAATGGGGGACCGAATACTCCAATGCAGCAGTTATGTCTTGAATTAATCGCTTAAGCCAGATGCACTCTTGAGATGCCATGGTTGCTGCCATATATTCCGCTTCTGTACTTGAAATAGCAACTGTATTCTGCTTTTTACTGCACCATGAGACGGCGGCTGAACCTGTGCTGAAGCAATAACCCGTAGTTGATCATCTGTCATTTACATCTCCAGCCCAATCTGCATCAACAAACCCCTGTAGAGAAAACTGAACATCTTGCTGGTACATCAACCCGAACTCCAACGTTCCTTTCACATAGTGTAAGATCCTCTTTGCTGCAATCATATGACCAACACATGGCTTGTTCATAAACTGAGATACAACTCCTACAGAGTATGAAATGTCAGGTCTTGTGATAGTTAAGTAGCATAAACTACCCACAAGTTGACGAAACTTTGTTGCATCTTCCAGTAGCTCCCCTTCAACTTTCTATAACTTGAGACATGGCTCCATAGGAGTAGCCATAGATTTTGATTCTCTCATGCCAAAACGATTCAAAAGACTTGTTGCATACCTCTTTTGAGAGATAAAATACCCATCTGACTTTTCTACTTCTAAGGCAAGAAAACATTGAACTTCACCCAAATTCTTCATTTCAAATCGGACAGACAAATCATCTCGAAGCCTTGTAATTTCAGCATTGTTGTCTCCGGTAATGATCATGTCGTCTACGTAAAGAAGAATCATCGTGTACATCGATGACTGTGCCTTAACAAATAAACTAGGATCTGAACTAGAAACTTTAAAACCACAAAATGTAAGATGTTGAGCAATCTTTCTATACCAGGCACTTGGAGCTTGTTTGAGACCATATAACGCCTTCCTGAGTCGGCACACATGATCAGGAAATTCCTTAGAAACAAATCCTTGCGGTTGCTCCATAAAAATGTCATGATCTAACTCACCGTAGAGAAATGCTTTACGTCGAGTTGCCATAAATTTCAGTGTTTGTATGCAGCCAAAGAGATGTTGTTCGAACTGTTACCATTTTAGCAACAGGGCTGAAAGTCTCCTCATAATCTAACCCATATTGCTGTGAAAAACCACGTGCAACAAGGCGAGCTTTATACCTATCGACAGTGCCATCAACCTTTCTTTTCAACTTGTAAACCCACTTACATGTAACTAGTTCAGCACCCTTTGGCTTTGGTACAAGTTCCCATGTAGTATTTTGATGCTGAGCATTGATTTCTTCACGCATTGCAGCTTCCCATTCAGCAATTCCCTGAGCTTCATTGTAGCACCTAGGTTCATCTTCATATGTAACCCCCATGAGAAAACAAGAGGTTACAGTGAAATGATTTAAATGAACCTCATAATCGCTTAAATAATCTGGTTGCCTTCGCTGCCTTATTGACCTTCGAACCATAATCCCATCTTGTGGAACAGCTTCTTCAGATAAGATATCATTCCTCCCTACTACTGTGGAATCAAGTTTACTAGAAAAGGACTCTAGATCACTTGTGTGATTTCTGAAATTTACGCTAGAGTAGTATGTCGACCCCTCATTGAATACCACATCTCAAGAGACAACAATCTTTATTGTTTCTGGATCCATACATCTCCAACCTTTCCTGTGTGAGTCATAGCCAACAAAAATACATTTTCTTGCCTTTGGGTCTAGTTTGGTTCGACTACTCTTAGATACGTGAACATAACAAGGCGAACCAAACACCCGAAAATAACTCACATCTGGCTTTTTATTATATAAAAATTCAAAAGGAGATTTTTCCGTACCTGGTCATGGAGGCAACCTATTGATCACATGACAAGCACACTGCATGGCTTCTGCCCAAAACTCTCTGGGAAGGTTCTTTTCGTGCAACCATGACAAGCTCATCGAGGTGAGATGCCCCAGCTTTCGTTCAGCAACCCCATTCTGTTGCGGGGTCTTTGGACATGTCAGTTGCCAACGAATTCCATGTTCACTGCAATAATCTGAAAACTCATCTGACAGATACTCCCCCCCATTATTGGTATGCAAACACTTTATCATAAACCCAAACTCCTTCTCTACATGCATCTTGAACTGAGTGAACTTAGAGAAAGCTTCACTCTTGTGTTCCAAAAAATAGACCCAAGTGAACCGTGAGAAGTCATCCACGATAACCATCACATAATGACAACCGTTATAGCTAGGTGTTCTTGTTGGCCCCATTAGATCTGAATGGACCAACTAGAACAAAGTAGACGCACGATTCTTTGATCTCTGAAAAGGAAGGCGATGAGATTTGCCATATTGACAACCAGGACAAACCACATCTTGATGTACCTCCTTAAACATGGGAACACCGTCAAGCAGTTTCTTCATGGAGATTTGCTGCAACATTTGATAACCAAAGTGGCCTAACCGAGCATGCCAAAGTGAGGCACTATTATTGTTCTGTCTATATATGCTTCACTTGCAGATAGAACATATAAAGACTCCTTCCTTTTTCCCGTAGAAAGGACATCAGCTGCAACATGCTTTAGATTTTCAAGGATCTTTACATCGTCAGGACCAAAGAGAACATACCTCCCTGAGTCGGTGATTTGAGAAACTGACACAAGATTCTTTTTCAACCCCGGAACATGATAAACATCACTAAAAACAATGTTGTTGCCATTCGAGCTATCAACCTTAACATCCAAGTGGCCTTCTTTCACTACCGGATGTACTGAATTATCAGCTGTAACAATAGCTCGGTTCCCCTTATGCGGTTGAACTTCTGAAAGCAGAGATGCATTACCCGTTGTATGATGGGAACAACCAGAATCGACAATCCACTCCTTCTCATAATCGATGGAGATATTAGAATCCTTATGTGCAATAGTCTGGTGCACAACAGAATCCACGTTACCTGGTTGTTCAACAACTTCAGTAGAAAGGCAATGCTCCTATTTGAGCTGATCAGAATCTTTGTTCTCGTGTACAACATTTGCATTTTCATCCACAAGCTTAACATGACAATTTTGTTTGATGTGGCCTGGTTTTCCACACCTATTACATACAACCTTCACTCTGGCAATTTCGCTTGATGTGCCCCAGCTTCCCACACCTGTAGCAACTTTTGGAATTTCCATCTGACTCCATTTCCGCTTTTGCCTGCTTGCCATCACTTGATGAATGCTTTGGGACACCTCTATTTTTCCACTTGTCTTTGGTGAAGAGAACATCCTCAACTTCAGAGATGGGCCTGGTCATTTGCTTAACCAATGCTTCTTGGTTCGAAAGCAAATTCTCTAGGTCTACAATAGAAGGCTGAGTTGCCCACCCTTGCACAGTGGAAATAAATGGCATGAACTCTTTCCGAGACCACGAATGAGATAACGAAGCAATCGTGCATCGCTAATGGGCTCCTCCGTATCTAACTCTGAAATTTCAGAACAAAGGTTTTTAACTTTAAAAAATTATTTTGGAATAGACAGATTTCCTTGTGTTACTCCAGTAAGGTCATTTTCCAAATACTGCAACCTCATTGTATTCTTCTTAGTAAAAAACCTTTCAAGAGTCTCCCACACTAGCTTTGGCGTATCCTTATCACGAACATGATCAACGTAGTCCTTACTGATCGATGTCCATAGAGCAAACAAAGCTTTACCGCATTTGATCCTCCATTTTCGACGCAGCTCACCATTCTGTGGAGTATCATCCGGAATTACAGATTCAGCACCGGCAATAAGATCCCATAAATCTTGACCTTGTAGATAAGCTTCCATGCAAAGCCTCTAATATTGGTAATTATTACCAACAAGCTTACCTACATTTGGTGAAGAACCATTTCCAGCATTCATTTTGAAAGAAAAAAAAAACTATGAAGCACTTCAGCAAGTCAACAAACAATAAAACTTAAACCAACTCTCAACAACCTTGCTCTGATACCATCTCAAAAAAAAACTTAACAGCTCAATTTAAGTAAGAAAATGAACTGTTTCAGAAATAAATAAATGAGAGAAGGAAGAAATTTTATTTGAACACAAGAAACAAATAACGTTGCTGAAGTGATAAAAAATCTGGAGTTACAGGACTCTAATTTATAGAAGTTGCTTCCTACAAATACTCAACTAACTTGGACTCAATAACAATACCAAACTCCTAAAATATCTCAATAATCTGATGATGACTTATTTCAACATAACAGACTAAGACTCAATCAACAAAGCAGACTCCTAAATAAATTCAACTACTCCTAAAAAATAGGCCAGTAAGATGCACTAAACTTTTGACACATTTCACATTTATCAAAAAAACCTACTAAGCAAATATGTACGAAAAAAATTCAGCGCAATTTGTTTCAAGAAAGTCTATGATAGTCCAACTAAAATAGATGTAGAACTTAACAATTGTTCAAAACTCATGAGGAAATAAGATCAGTCAAAAATAAATAAGTAGTGAAAAATCAAATGACAAAGGGATTTTATTCTTAGCAGTACCACCTTGAATAACACTCTTCGGGGAGATGCCAAATCTTGGAGCTACAGAACTACCAATTTTGACTTCTTTTACATTGCTGCTGCTTCTCTTACCAATCTGTAATTGGAATGGCCAAATCCGGTGTCCTTGTCACCAATGCAGTAGCTGTTGTCTTTGCTGTTGGATTTGTCAGCAACTGCACTGATGAATGTGGTGGTGCTAATGCTGGCGTCTCTATTGACACCAACATTGTTTTTGCTTCTGTTGTTGCTATTGCAGAAATTGATGGTGATAGGGGTGGCAGATGAGTCACTGATGACATTGATTTTGTTAACTCTACTGTTGCCACTACTAGAGGAGGTAGTGGTAATTTCAGCAGTGGCAGGGACATTGTTGCTGTAGTCAGAAGAGGGAATCATGAGTTGAAGATTGGGAGGGGCAGAAACAGAGAGATTGGCAATTGTATTGGTGGTGTTATAAGAATTGATAGCTGTAGTGGTGTCACTAGATGTGATGGTTATGGTTGTATCAGATTCTGAAATATGTTTAGAAGATTCCACATGCTTTCTTGAACGCTGACAACCTCTGTGCATATGCCGCTCACAGTACTTCTGGCCTGGAACCACATCTCTACTACACCTCCATTTCTTCCCATCAGTTCTTCTACACCTTCCTGGTTCAGGATCCATCATGCTGCCGTAATCAAACACCGGAGGACTAAATCCAAAGACTGAAACCAGTGGAAAACAAAATATTAATCCAGATTTTCAATCAAAAGTTGATAATCAATCTCAAAGTCGAAGTATGTAATAATCTAAAGGAGGACCACATTACACCAACTTGAGAAAGCACTCAATGAAGCACTATCACCCCCTAAGAACCAGCTCCATCCATGTAGCCACCACTGCCACCCAATTAACTATCCATGCAATCACCACCACTCTAGAAAGCACGGGTGCGGGTGCCGTATTTGATACGATACGGATAAGAAGATATAGCAAAATTCAAAAATATAAGCTACGAGTATGGCAAGGAAATGACTAATTAAAATAATTGTTTATATTTTGGATAATAATATAATTATAATATGTTAAAAACAAAGCATATTTTGTAGTAGTATTAATAATAAGACCTAACAAACATTATTTTTTTAATTAAAATTGAAATAGATAAAAATAAGAGTCCACCATTTTCATCAAACATTATTATATCCATTAACATTCATAATCCACAAGTTACATAACAAAAAACACAAAAAAAAAATAAAAAATTTTTACACCCCTCTTAATAGTTAATAATCGTGCGATTATTGTGGCGTCATGATATCGAACAATACGACCTAAAATAAAATGTTGAGCATGATGAGAGATTCAAGTCATAATGAGACATTGTGGAACCGTATCGGTCAACTTAGTAAAGATAACTCAGAATTGACTAAGATACAATTCAGACGATTCGGCCGAGTAGTGCGAGATTCAAGATTTATATGGATCATGTAACGGCATCGTCTTGGAAGGTGCCGACTAGTATCGATATCAACCACTACTTTAAACAATGAGCACCACCACCAACATCACTTCCTCCCTCCACCGTTGCACCAAACACCCATTACATTTGGGTTGGAGACAAGGGGAGTCCAACACAACATGCCCAATATGGATATTCTGATTGTGGTTAAATTACATATTTGAAACTCCTGTTAATCTAAAAACTTAAAACCTGTAGGGTGCGAGCCCATTCACAACATATTACAATCATTGATTCTTGGAATGTATCCCCATTATATCATCAAACATGAATCAAGGTTGGAATCACTCTACTATGTTTGCCTTTGTATGTTTGTGTATCTGTATGATAATTGGGGGCTATCTTACCATGGTTTCACATTGCATGTCCACCATTCATTATCATCCCATTGTGGCCCTCAACATACAAGACCAAATTTCTACATATATGAATAAGTTGCAACTCCCACCCACCTTGATGAACCTAGAGAATATGGTCCCTATCCCTCAAAAGAATGGGTTGTGGTAATAGGTAAGGAAGTGCTCATTGGTTTGAACAGAAAAGAAAAAAAGAAGAGAGAATAAGGGGTGGGTAGTTCATTCAACTATAGACAGGAGCATTTTCATCATGATAAATTGAGCGAATGGCTGACCTATTTCATTGATCAGTTGGAACATCGATGGGGAAAATTGCCTTCCTGGGGTTTTCGTTATGACATCAGGAAACAGTGATTATAGTGATTACAACCTCTAGCTCTAGGGAGTCACTGTAATTGCTCAGACATAAGTGGTACCCTGTGTTGTAAGCCTAAACATCAATGGCAGTTAGTCTAATTTAACCTTCACAGAAACCAAGGAAACTAATCGAATCAACATAAGCCATTTCAAAGCAAGACAAAATAATCACAAACCATCTCTGCAAAACCAATTGGACAAAAAATTTACGTATAAAGCAATGGCAATGACTACTATCAATCTAACTTACCCAAAAAAAAGACTACTACAAATGTAACGAGCATAAACCTTTCACAAATCTAAAGTTTGATGAACTCAAAACAGCATCAAAAGAACAAGACAGAGATCATAGTTTCATAGATAAACATAAAAGACGCAAACACAACCAATATAAACCACAAAATCCAACTTAAAGACCAAGTACTGTATAGACCCAACAATATGAAAAACCAAAACTCATATTTAAGTTCCTCAAGGAAAACCACATAATCAAACGAAATCATCAAATATCCAAATGGCAAGTATAACACACATTAACCCTTCTTATAACATTGTGAATAGCACAAGGCGACAAAAGTATCAATGCATCATCTGAAACACAACACCATTGGTCATGTTCACTTGCTGTCCATCAAAAGTATAATGGACAAAAAGGCATCTCCTACATCATCAATGTGATAGTAAGAAATGGCGAAATTCCTGGCAGAAGCCCATCTCAAGTTTCAAGTCTAGTAGATATAACCTATAATAATAAAGCAAAACCCATAACACAATTTCCACATAAATCTTTAAGCGCACATCAAAAATCAGTCAAACAAATGCCAAACCCATCTCAAATTCCAAACTTAAGACAAAGTATAAGAACCCCTAAACTTGAACATTCATTAGCACATTAATAAGATGAAAACCGATCTTAACTTTCAAGTCTAGTAGACATTCACCTATCATAAAATTGCAAAACCACCCTTAACAAAATTTCCACACAAATCTTTAAGAGCACAGCAGAATAGGTCAAACAAACACCAAACAATCTCAAATTCCAATCCAAAGACAAAACATTCGTTAGCACATACAAAAGCCGAATTATATAAGAACCCTAAAACAGAACATTCGTTAGCACATAAATACGGCGAAAACCCATCTTAACTTTCACGTCTAGTAGACATAAACCTATGAGACCATAGCAAAACCCATACAAAAATTACCACAGAAATCTTTAAGAACACGGCAAAATCAGTCAAATAAACACCGAACCCATCTCAAACTCCAACCCTAAGATATAACACACACACACACACACACAAAAAAACCCTAAAACAAAACATTCATTAGCACATAAACAAGCTGAGAAATGAAATAAACAAAGAAACCCACTTACATCTTGGAAATTGGTTATGGATTCCACCACTGGCAGCGCCAATGGAGCTTCCAGAACTCTTCCAAATGGGAAGAACAAGGTGAAATGGAATAGGGAGGCCAGAGACTATGTACTTGAAGATAAGGGCTTGTTGATGGAGTTCATACTCCTGTGCAGCTGTGAACGCAGACTTTCCATGGTGTGTGATGGCATTCGCATGGCTCCGTCCTCCAGAACCAAAGGCACCAATCCCAAGACCAAGCTTGATCGACAGTAATCCTTAATCAGAAATTATAATATGAGCAAACTAAACACCCTGTACACATTATACTACACACAAATTCTCAGAGAGAGAGAGAGAGAGAGAGAGGACCAGAATGAGCATNTCCAGAACCAAAGGCATCAATCCCAAGACCAAGCTTGATCGACGGTAAACCTTAATCAGAAATTATAATAGCAAACAAAACACCCTGTACACATACTACACACAAATTCTGAGAGAGAGAGAGAGAGAGAGAGAGAGTACCAGAACGAGCAGGAGTGGTGAGGGGTTGGGGCTCCATTCTTTACATGGATTTAAAGCTACTGAGCGCATGGCGTGACAGAAAAAGACTATGCAACTGTCTCAACAGAGGTAAGAGAGAGAGAGAGAGAATAGCTTAAAAAGAAGGGCTAATTTCATTTTGAACCCCGAAAGATGCTTTAATTTTTAATCTGCATTATCAAACATAAAAAATTTTAATTTATACTTTTAACGTTATGAATTTGTAGAAATGTAGACCATTGGTAGTAATGTATATTTGACTCAAATTGCCGTTCAATTTTTTGTCATAAATTAAAATACGTGACTTACAATTGCTTCAGACATTAACTTATGTGTAAATTTATAGACTAATTAACAAATCATGTGAGTTTTACACATGATAGAGTTAGCTTATATTTGATCAATAAAATCCATTTTTTGGTACACAAAATAGTGTTAAATTGATCACAGATGAAGATTTGTAATGATGGACATACTTTATCTTTTTCATATTCGAAGTACTTGTACTTTATGACGTTCTTTAATTTATGACAAAAAAGTGAACAGTAGTCTTGTCCTGGTTCATATTACTATTAACTCATAATATCAAACGTAAAATTTAAATTTTTTTAATATTTGATGGTACATATAAAGAATTAAAATATCTTTTGAGATATAAAATAAGATTAGTCCTAAAAAAAAAACACCACAAAATTGCTGACTCACATGCATTGTGCACGCCTTTCTTGCACAGAGAGAGAGAGGGAGAGGTGTCAAAGGTGTCGAGGTTGGTTCCAATCTTATTCCCTATTTTCTTCCCCTTTCCCCAAAAAGAATTTGAAAAAAATTCCTCAAATTCTTTGTCATGGATTCAACTGCTGTGCTGTTGTAACACCCCAAAACATATCTTAGACGACATTACATTCTAAAATCATTCATATCATGAGAGTACTAATATAATCCCTTAAGAAACAAGACTTCATTTGTCATCTACGAATATTTACAACATTATCCAAAAGAATAAACTCAAGTCATGGTTATTACATCTCAAAAATTAATTAAAAAAGTGCAACAGAATAAACAAAAGAAGCTAAACTACATAATGTTTCAAAAGAATATCTTAGTCTAGTACAAAAGGAAAGGAGCTCGCTCTATGCGTCCACCTCGGGATCCACACTCCCGTCCAGTGGAGTCTCCCAAGTAGCGGNCGGAACTGTTTACGGACTGTTTTTATGGCCTGTTAAGGGCTGTTTTTATGGCCTAATATGGACTGAAATTGTGACTGTTTTTAGGCCATTCATGGATTGTTTTNTCTTACGTCCTCCTTCTCAAGTGGATAATCTGAAAAATGTTAGCGATAGAGGGTGACCACGAAGTTCTGTAGAACAATTCTCTCAAACCCATACAAGGTTTAGAAAAACATTTAAAACGGTCGATTTTAATTTTAACATAACATAAATACATAATTTGAAATAAAGCAGTGACATTNTTGTTTTTAGGGCCATTTCATGGACTTTTTTTAGGCCATTCATGGACTGTTTCTAGGGCCATTCCATGGGAAATTTTTAGGCCATTCATGGACTATTTTTAAGACCATTTCATGGACTGTTTTAGGGCCATTTCATGGACTGTTTTTAGGACATTCATGAACTATTTTTAGGGCCATTCCATGGGCAAATTTTAGGACATTCATGGACTATTTTTAAGACCATTTCATGGACTGTTTTAGGGCCATTTTACGGANCATTGTCATAACCAATTCTCAACAATTTTTTTGGTAGGTGACATAGTTTGTGGTAACCTCCACCCCCTTTAGGTCACCTTTGATTCTCAAGTATCCTTATTGGGAACCTCTTGAGAATGGATGAGTTTCCTTACATGGAACCTCTCCCTAATCACTACATTGTTTCGAAGCATCCTTATCGGGAATCTCTTGGGAAGGGGTGAGCATCCTTACAAGGAACCTCTNGCATCCTTACCGGGAACCTCTAGGGAAGGGGTGAGCATCCTTACAAGGAACCTCTCACTCATGTGCATCACAAACAACCCAACCAAGCATACAATTCTAATATTTATCTTAATTTACAAGCATCTATCCAAAATCTCCAAAATATATCATATAACAATTCCACAACCAACTAGGAAAATATATAAGATCACAATAACATCATTTTTCTACCCAACACAAAGCACTAAGGTTTCAAAATCCATAATAAGGAAAGCATTTAGGAAGGAAATACATCACTCTCCAAAAATTAGAGTTTTAAAACTAGAAAGGAGATTTCATGGGTATTAAACCCTACTTTGTTCAAAACATGTAATCTTTGTAAAAAGCCTAAGAGTTGATGATTCCATAGCACATATATACCATTGATAGCCAAAACATATATATATAAATACCCTAGCCTCAGCGTAAGTGAATGAGAGAAAACTCCTACCTTGAATCCTTAGCTTTGGTGTGAAGAACNCTCGAGAAAAACATCCAAAAACTCCGATACAATTAACACCACATCTGTATGGATTTTATCCCTGTCATCTCCCATCAAGCTAGTTAAGAAACTCAAATGGCTTCCCAATTTCACTTTTAAGAATCTACTAACCGTAGTAGGAAATAGATGAGAAAAATCTCGGTTATTCACAAAACTAAAAATGACTCCTCCCGGCAACTGAAATATAATTCGCTTGCGGAGACAATCCATTACTGCTCGGAAAGCGGACAAGAAATTCATCCCAAAAATCACATCATACCCCTTTATCTCTAAAGTAATCAAATCCACAATCNGGGGTGTGAGGGGAGTGAAGAAAATGAGAGAAAATGAGATGAACATGAGTTTAAAACATAGCAGCCCCAAAAAACACTGTTCACAGGCTGTTTTCGATTTCTCCAAATTTACGGTTTTACCACTAAGAATCTCTAATTTGATCCATATGACTATCCTAAAGTTTGTCGACGTTCCGGATTCATTTTTAATGTNTATTCCTTGAACCCAAACATGTAGTTTGTTCAATACCCCGTTTCAATGATAAACAAACTAAAAAATCATAAGTATTTATCATATAACTATCAAGAAGATTGAAAACATACATATATAATACCCAAAGTGTGAAACCCGAGAAAAATTTGAATTTTTTTTTTCTGAAAAAGGGTAAAATGGTAANGACTACTAATGAAGTTTTGCAATGTTTGTAAATAAAATGTGATAAAGAGTGTTTCTTAAAGCCTTTTATACTTATTTTAAGCTTAAAATTACTCATTATTCTTATATTTTGATTTAGGATGCAAATGGAGATATTAAATGCAAAACNCAGACCTTACCTTTGAATTCGTATTGCAAAATCTAGCTACCCTGTTAATTTTCGTCGAATTCCGAGATAGTTGAGTTTTTCTTATTTTTCGAGGCAACGGGTATTCGGTGACCACCAAAAACGAAATTTTTATAAAAATTTTGAAAGTTCAAAAATATTTTAAATAAAGTTCATATAAAATATTTTGAGCTTCAATCGGTATAAAATTTAATCGTTTCAGGGCGAAAACGGACCCGGACAAAGGGGGACACGTGACACGACTTGGGCCAAGCCTTGGAAATTATAAATAGGGCTAAATATCAGATATTGCAGCAGAAATATCTCAGATATTCAGCTGGTTTTAGACGTTGGAGAGAAAGAGAGAAAAAAAAGGCAAAAAATCTAATTTTGTCTCTACGATTCAAGAAGATCCGTCGGTCGGAATCGCTCAAGCCAAGAATCAAAGTTGATCTACGCGATAAGAGCTATGCATGAGCACCAAGAACGAAGATTTTCACCGAAGATCAAAAGGCGAGATTTTGAGGAAATCAAAATCTTAAGCTTTGGGGGTGTTCTTGGAGGTTCTAGTATTCATTCTACACTTCTATTGAGGTAGGGTTCTTCCTACTTTGGTTTTGCTCCTACCTTAAGGGGCTATTTTTGGTGGCTGAAATATGGATGTCTTATGGCTATTTATGGGCTGTCCAAATGGACAATTTTTGGACATGTTTTAATGGGTGAAATTGGTTTATATGTGGGCTGTTTTTGGGACAGTTACGGAACTGTTTACGGACTGTTTTTATGGCCTGTTAAGGGCTGTTTTTATGGCCTAATATGGACTGAAATTGTGACTGTTTTTAGGCCATNTACTATTTCGACATCATTTTGTTATCTGAGCATAACTCTCTCATCCAAGCTTCGATTGAGATGATTNTGGCAATGTCCTCCATTGGCTGAGTCAAAGCAAATACTCGTCCTTGGTTGGCGCCGCTAGGGGCTTGAGCTTGTATCGGTCGCTGCGGTGCAGGCCTCGGTGGTGGTGGTTGGGCTGCTGGTACTTGTCTGGCGGTCTGAATAGGCCCCTGAGGTGGAAAAACTAGGCAATGCATCNGCCTCGGTGGTGGTGGTTGGGCTGCTGGTACTTGTCTGGCGGTCTGAATAGGCCCCTGAGGTGGAAAAACTGGGCAATGCATCTGAATATGTCCCACACCTTTGCATGCAAAGGAGGATCGCGGGGTAATACCGGCTCTAGTCTGAGTGTCTCCCTCTCCTTGGGCTGTCAAAAGTCGTNTGCATGAGCACCAAGAACGAAGATTTTCACCGAAGATCAAAAGGCGAGATTTTGAGGAAATCAAAATCTTAAGCTTTGGGGGTGTTCTTGGAGGTTCTAGTATTCATTCTACACTTCTATTGAGGTAGGGTTCTTCCTACTTTGGTTTTGCTCCTACCTTAAGGGGCNAGAAGCCCTATCGTCACTGGCTATCCTCTATGTCTCTCTCTACCAGTACAGCTCTATCCACCAAGTCCCCAAAATCACGGATCTTGAGAGCCACCAACTTCTCCTTAATGATCAGCCTTAGACTCTGCTCGAAGCGCTTGGCCCTGTCGGCCTCAGTAGATATAAATCCCATAGCATAACGNGCTCCTACCTTAAGGGGCTATTTTTGGTGGCTGAAATATGGATGTCTTATGGCTATTTATGGGCTGTCCAAATGGACAATTTTTGGACATGTTTTAATGGGTGAAATTGGTTTATATGTGGGCTGTTTTTGGGACAGTTACGGAACTGTTTACGGACTGTTTTTATGGCCTGTTAAGGGCTGTTTTTATGGCCTAATATGGACTGAAATTGTGACTGTTTTTAGGCCATTCATGGATTGTTTTTAGGGCCATTTCATNTGGTCATACTACCCTATTGTAGTGCAAGAAAATCTACCTTCATTTGGTCTCTAACCAATTCAGGAAAGTACTTATCTTAGAAAAGTTGATTGAACTCTTCCCAAGTGAGTGTGTCGGTGTCCCTTCTCCTTTTTATGGCATCCCACCAATAGTCGGCCTCCCTCTCAAATAGGTAGGTCGCCAAACCAACTCTCAACTCCTCGACAACTCTCATGCCATCACAAATCNTTTTACATGGAACCTCTCCCCAATCACTACATTGTTTCCCAAACATCCTTACCGGGAATCTCTTGGGAAGGGGTGAGCATCCTTACAAGGAACCTNGACAACTCTCATGCCATCACAAATCTTCTTCACTCGGTGGATCCATCTATCCGCCTCCAAGGATTGGAGCTCCCTTGGAAATTGGGTGGTTGTTGTCTTAAAAATTCCTGAAGAGCTATCATCCTTCGGTCTCCGTTCCCATTGCTTGGTACTTGAGCGAGAGGATTAGCTCCACCATTGTGGTTGTTGTTACCATTTTGATTTTGTACCAAAGTGGTGANTAAGCATACAATTCTAATATTTATCTCAATTTACATGCATCTATGCAAAATCCCTAAAATATATCATGTAACAATTCTACAACCAACTAAGAAAATACATGAGATCACAATAGCATCATTTTTCTACCTAACACAAAGCACTAAGGTTTCGAAATCCATAATAAAGAAAACATTTAGGAAGGAAATACATCATTCTCCAAAAATTAGGGNACGTCCACCTCGGGAACCACACTCCCGTCCAGTGGAGTCTCCCAAGTAGCGAGCTCTTGGACCCTTACGTCCTCCTCTTCAAGCGGGTAATCTGAAAAATGTTAGCGATAGGGGTTGAGCACAAAGCTCTGTNTAAAAAACCTAAGAGAGGATGATTTCATAGCATATATATATATCAATGATAGCCAAAACATACATATATAAATATCCTAATCTCAATGTAAGTGAATGAGAGAAAACCCCTATTTTGAATTCTTAGTTTGTAGGAAGAACTCGAGCTTTGATCTTGAATCTACCCTTAAATCTCTTGTTTTTCCCTTCCTTTCTTCCTCTCTAATGCTCTCTAGGGTTCCAAGAGGTGTGGGGTGAGAGTGGAGTGAAAGAAATGAGGGAAAATGAGATGAAAATGGGGTTTAAAATACCTTAGCCCCGAAATTCACTGTTCACAGCCTGTTTTAGTTTTTTCCAAAATTACGATTTTGCCACTAAGAATCTCCAATTTGATCCATATGACTATCCTAAGATTTTTCAACATTTCGGGTTCATTTTTAATGTTATTTTAACTTAAAAACATTTATTTTTATGATTTATCTCNTTTTACCACTAAGAATCTCCAATTTGATCTATATTACTATCCTAAGATTTTTCAACATTTCGGGTTCATTTTTAATGTTATTTTAACTTAAAAACATTTATTTTTATGATTTATCTCAAAACTAAAGTGAGCGTACACCCGAAAACACTAAAGTTTCTATTTTATTCATTCGAATCGGCTATTAATGAAGTTTTGTGTTGTTTGCAAATAAAAGGTGATAAAGAGTGCTTCTTAAAGCCTTTTATACTTATTTGAAGCCTAAATGTACTCATTATTCTTATATTTTGATTTAGGATGCAAATGGAGACGTTAAATGCAAAACGAAGCTAATTGGAATGTTTTGATATCGCTTCGTTATCTGGGCATAACTCTCTCATCCGAGCTCCGATTGAGATGATTCAAGATGTTATGGAATGATAAGAAAGAGCTCTAAAACTTTCATGTTTTTAGGTTTGAGATTTATTGACAGAATCAAGGTCTAAATCGGGCTTGAAGTGGCAGCCAGTGCACTGTTCAAGCTAATTGGACTGTTTTGACATCATTTCGTTATCTGGGCATAACTCTCTCATCCGAGCTCCGATTGAGATGATTCAAAATGTAATGGAATTTTAAAAAATAGATCTACAACTTTCAGGTTTTGAGGTTTGAGAGATATTGACTGCATTAAAGTCAAAATCGTGCTTGAAGTTGCAGCCAGTGTACTGTTCACGTGCACTGTTCACGTTCTGTTTTATCTCTTTTCCATTTCCAATCCTTTCCTAAGTCAACCAAATCCATCCCAAACCTCTCCAACACATATTTCTACACCAAACCTATTTAATACAAGTTGTAGGATCTAAAATTTCATATTTTCACTTATTAAAATCAAATTTCAACTATTATTTCTATTAACATTTTAAATCTCTACTTTTCTAATCTACTAAATTTAAACACACATCACTACACATATCCACATTTTTACCACAATTATTTACTATATATCTATATACACATATAAAAGAAAATGCGGAGTGTTACAACTGTAATGTAATGATGTTAGATAATTGCCATGTCATTTTCTTTTTTTTTTTGAGTTTCATAAAAAACAAAAAGAGAAAAGGCTCACGAATACTTAGTAGTTGATGTATCATTGAAGATATGATAAAATATTGAAAGGAATTTGAAACCCATGATCAAGCGACTCTAGTTGAATGATGTTTACCCATCGCTTTGGATGATTGGGGGAGGGGAATTATCATTTTTTGGTCCAGATTGTTCAAGTGTAAATAACTTTTGGAATGTATAGTTGTTTAATATGGTATTAAGAGGGCAATAGTAAGAGATTTAATGTTTGAATATCGCTGCCACCATTTGTGATATATAACCATTAACTTAAAGGTCATATTGAATTAAATCAGTAAATTAGATTATCAAATTAGGTCTCAATAGCATAATATTGTTTTTCTGGAAAATCACACCACTTTAGGTAGTCTTGTTATTAATGATAAGTCAACAATTCCAATAAGTCTCTAATGCTCTGTTTGGTAGGAACGATGAAAAGTAGGAAAGATACACTTTTCTTCTTTTGTGTTTAGTTGGAACGATGGAAAATAAAAATGATTATTATTTTTTTTTGTGCTGGCTAAAATTAGGGATGATAATAGAGTCGTGTCGTGTCGTGTCAGATTCGTGTTGAGTCATTACGAGTTTGTGTCAAATATTAGTTAAATCTAACTTAACTCATTTAACTAATTGTATCGTGTCGAGTTGCGAGTTGACCTATTTATTTTTGTATCGAGTTCGAGTCGTGTCATCGTGTTGAGTAAAAAATTTTCACCCTTAGTTTAAAATATATATTTTTTAATTTAAAATTTAAAATTTAATTTTTTTTTATAATTTTTTAAAATATATATACATATTTTACCATTGTATTTTTATATAAAATTAATGTATACATAAGATATGTAGACAAATAAGATACATCTCAACACAAATAATTAACTTTCCATTCACTTTCCTTCTGATGTTGGAGGGATTGATTTTGGTGAGGTAGAAGGAAAGTTAACTCATCCACTTTTTCATCTTTCCTATTTTCATTCCTTACCAAACATGATTATTTATTTATCCCTTCAACTTTCCATCCTCCCACTTTTTCATCGTATCAAACGGAGTATAAATGAGGATAAACACTATTAATTGTGCTTAAGAGTGCTATTAGGGCTTGGAAGATCAGTGTGCCATTGGGCACTTAGCATGCATTAATAGATTTTTTTTATTGATAATATTATTCTGACTTAAGTTATTAATTTTATTTATTGATCTAATCAATTATAATTGTTGAATTGACAGTGAACCTCATTCAACATTGGAACTCACTGTTAATCAAACGGTTATAGTTAATTAGAAAAATAAAATAATTAAGTCAAAAAATTAAATCTAATTAACATTTCTTCTTTTTTAAAATGTTAAAAGATAGAGATGAGCTATAAATGTTTACACTGATGTGGATGCAATTTCATCAGTATGATACTTCTGATTTGCTAAGGTTTACCCATTATTTTATATGTAATTAGTAGCCAATGACACTTCCCAGCATATAATTTATATAATAAGAGAGTTACGGGTTTGAATCTTGTTCTTATATATATATTTTCGTTTATTTTTACCACATCACCTATTTATATCCCATGTTGAATTATTTATTTATTTTTATTAATTTGTAATTCAATTCAACGTTTTATTTTAGACATTATTTTTTATATATGATAATGTGCACATGTTGATATCTTTTTTATGTCATGTATTTTTAGAAAACATTTTGTTGATTTTTATATAAAAAAAAGGTAAAAAATAATTTTAAATTTTATAATTAAAAAAAGATAAGGACATTAAAATTATTTTTTGATATATATTAATTTTGTAGATGCTCAAATTTTATGTTGTAGCGTGACACGAGTTGTGTCAACTAGTATTATTATATAATGACTTGGTTAGGAGTCGCTTTTCAAAATGTAAGTAGAGGGTGTATACATTCTTAGTTGGCAATAATGCCCTCTCGAGGTACTTCACACGGACGAGTTATAAATTCAGACGTTCTGAGTTCGAATTTTAGTATCTTTTGAGATTAGTTCATGAGAGATTTATTCCTCATGAATACCCTAATCTTAGCATGAATGACTTACCTTTGACTAGAATGATGAAGAGATTAGTTAATGTGTATGTAAATTGGTATGTAAACCCTAACAATTGAACCCAAAAAATTAATGCCCTCTTGCTAACATGTTAAACTAAAGAGTAATGCTGGATGGACTTAAAAATTAGATTTAAAAATTAGACTTGATAATTTCAACCATTGAATATGTAGTGGGTCCTAATAAATGCTGGAACCCACAATGAAATCAATGGTTGTAATTATCAAGTCTATTTTTTAAGTCTACTTTTTAAGTTCATGTAACATTGCTCTAAACTAAATCGAATGATGTTTCTAAGAAGAATTACAGTTGGGCCAAAAACATGAATTTTTTTGTGTGTGACTATTATTGGAATGGATATATCAAATATTGAATGTTGCTCAAACTACTATTCACAAGATTGGCTCGACACAAGCTTACGAGATTAATTAATGAGATAATGAGATGTGAATATTTTTTTCAAAATTTATTTGGCTTTAAGTATCACTTCCAAACTTATCCTCCTTTAAGTCCTTTTTTTCATCAAATAGTTGTTAGTAAGTACACATTTTAAAACATTTTCAAATTCTTTTTAAAATGTATTTCATAATTATCCCTACCATAAATAGTGCATACCTAATTGACAACTTTTATATTTTCAATATCTAAATATTAGAATGTGAGATTTTCAAGGTTTCTTTTGATATTTGTGTATCATTTGAATTTTGAAATTTCATATATATATGTACACACACACACACATAATAATATCAAACAGTAACAAGTTCAACAAAAAAATAATAACATCAAACAATAGTTTAGTTGTCACTCTTTACTGACATTACTTGGACACTATCAAGGGGGCATTACATGATGTCATTGATTGGACCCCTATTGTCATTATCTCGTGTCTCTCTTTGGTGACACTGTTTGCATGACAATTTATCGAGTCCCTCTTTAGGTTCAACTCTTTGACTGGACAAGTATATATTATCATCATTTATGATCAATCTATTGTTATCACTCTTTATTGATACTACTTGGGCACTATTAAGGGGGCATTACATGATGCCATTGATTGGACCCTCATTGTCAATATCTCGTGTCTCTCTTTGATGACACTGTTTGTATGACAATTTTTCGAGTCCCTCTTTAAGCATAACTTTTTGAATGAACAAATATATATTGTCATCATTTAGGGTCAATTTATTGTTGTCACTCTTTACTAACACTACTTGGGCACTATCAAGAGGGCATTACATGATGTCATTGATTATACTCCCATTGTCATTATCTCGTGTCTCTCTTTGCTGACACTGTTTGTATGACAATTTTTCGAGTCCCTCTTTAGGTGCAACACTTTGAGTGGACAAATATATATTGTCTATCACTTATGGTCAATCTATTGTTGTCATTCTCTACGTGTGTGTGTGTGTGTATATATATATATATATATATATATATAT
>CAUOFW020004391.1:1025678-1041439 GCA_963454935.2 Ilex paraguariensis
ATCAAACAATAGTTTAGTTGTCACTCTTTACTGACATTACTTGGACACTATCAAGGGGGCATTACATGATGTCATTGATTGGACCCCTATTGTCATTATCTCGTATCTCTCTTTGGTGACACTGTTTGCATGACAATTTATCGAGTCCCTCTTTAGGTTCAACTCTTTGACTGGACAAGTATATATTGTCATCATTTATGATCAATCTATTGCTGTCACTCTTTATTGATACTACTTGGGCACTATTAAGGGGGCATTACATGATGCCATTGATTGGACCCTCATTGTCAATATCTCGTGTCTCTCTTTGATGACACTGTTTGTATGACAATTTTTCGAGTCCCTCTTTAAGCATAACTTTTTGAATGAACAAATATATATTGTCATCATTTAGGGTCAATTTATTGTTGTCACTCTTTACTAACACTACTTGGGCACTATCAAGAGGGCATTACATGATGTCATTGATTATACTCCCATTGTCATTATCTCGTGTCTCTCTTTGCTGACACTGTTTGTATGACAATTTTTCGAGTCCCTCTTTAGGTGCAACTCTTTGAGTGGACAAATATATATTGTCTATCACTTATGGTCAATCTATTGTTGTCATTCTCTACGTGTGTGTGTGTGTGTATATATATATATATATATATATATATATAAATTCATATGATACACAAATATAAAAAAGAATCTTGAAATTCTCACATTCTAATCTTGAAAATCTCACATTCAATTAGGTATGCATTATTTATGGTAAGGGTAAATGGGCATTTATGACTTTTTTTTAGTAGATGTACTTCTATCCCAATAATTTTAAAAATTGTACTTTTATCCTATTAAGTGTTTAGGGAGGTACCGGCCTCCCTAAGCCCCTTAATTAATTTGAGCTGAAATCAAGCTCAACTTCTCAATAAAATTTAGCTAAAGAACTTGATTAATCAATTCTAAGATAATAAATACTCAACAAAAATAACAAAAAAATGTTGAAAAAGGAAGAAATCATGCTTGCTTGGTATCCCATATAAGACTTAAATGTGGCCCACATGATTTTTGGCACATGAGATATTTACTAATGACTAATTAATCAGTGAATTAGTTCGGTCAAGATAATAATAAGATTGTCTAATCCAAACTAACCGGGTAACTGATATTTTATGATTGGTCAATAAGAAGTAGTAGTTTCTTAATATCCTACTTTGATGAGAAGTGGAGTTCATATTGATCTAGGAAATCTGTCCTCCCTCTACCTATAAATGTGCACATGCCCCATTGATTTGTGTATTTTATGTTAAATGTTAGGAGAGCGAAACTGTGTTTTTAGGCTTCAGGGATGTGAACTATAATATTTTAATTCTGCATAATTAGAAAGTGAAAATCATGTTAGTTCTATATCTTGGATTAAGGGTTTGATTGATTTCTTTGATCAAATAAATTTAACATGTGGTATTAGAGCTCGAGTCATGAATCCTCATGATTTTCCATTAAATAAATCCTATAAACAAAACATTTTGTTGCCCTTCGACCATTGAACCATCGATGTCCTAATGANGAATAGCCTGTCATCTTGCAAAAATCTATTTTGAGGCAATATTCTTAACACCTTGTTCAAGAATATTTTTGGCAGAGCTACAATCAATTCTTAGTAAAAATTCTTGATTTAGTAAATCATCTTGAAATTTACTAACACATTTAACAATGGATAAAATTTTTTTTTTAATAGTAGAATAATTTAATCAAGTGGATCTCCATTTGCATGAAGTGAACCTTACCAGTAATTCTTTATTGGAATTAGGGTCTTTTTGTTTAAGAATACCTCCATAACCTTTATCTGAGGCATCGGTTTCAACCATTTTGTACCATTCAGGTTTTATCGGTGAAAGACAAGGTAAATATTTAGCTATAAGTTTTATCTTNCACCAATCATAAAACCAGTTAGGAAGTTTCGTACAGGTTTTAGTGAATTGGAAGAACCATGAATGCTTTAAATTTATAGTCTCGTATAATAAAGCAATATTCCAGGCTTCAATATAATCAAAATAGTTATGCTCCATATATGGAGGATTTCTTAGTGTGCGGGAGATAATAAGATTAAGACCCTAGTCTTTAGTAGATATTATCCTTAATGTGAGGGCTTTACTATATTGAGGATCTTTATGATTTGAATTATAATTAAAGAATCTTTGACATTTAACAGAGTCAGTTTCAATCAAAATATTTTCATAATATTCTCTGTCTTTTTTTTCAAAAAATAAGAATGCTTGATCCATTGTCATAAATCAACCGGCAATATAATATGGATCAGTCATCCAATTAACATACTCATAATCAAGAGTCATTATTTTGCTATAAGCAAGTAGAGTGTTTAACTCAGTGTAATTTAGTTTAGGTTTGGCTATTAGAGCCTCCTTAATAGATTTTTTTNAATTTATTCAGATGTTTAAAATGCTGATTAATAGAATCAGAAAAGATTAGTATATTATCAATATAAACTATGCGAAATGCATAATAGGGATTAAAAATATAATTCATTATATTCTAAACTTCAGATGGAACATTTTTAAGTCCAAATGGCATAACATTTGATTCATAATGTCCGAAAGATACTATGTAAGTAGTTTTATACCTACCTTCCTCAGCAATTTGGATATCCTAATAACCTGACTTTAAGTCAAACTTAGAAAAGACCTTAGCATTATACAATCGAGATAATAAATCCTTTTTATTAGGAATAAGATATCTAATCCATTGCAAAACCTTATTTAAAGGTTTATAATTTATAACAACTCTAGGAACTCCTCGCCCCTTTTCAGCAACGTTATTAACATAAAAAGTCGCACAACTCCAAGGTGAATAACTTTTTTGAATTAAAGATTTTTCAATAAAGGGTTAATTTCTTTCTTACAAAACTTGATGTAATCTTTATTCATTTGAGTTGGCCTAGCCTTAGTTGGAATATCTTTTTCATTGAATTTTTTGATATAAGGTAGGGTCACCACATGTTTTTTCTTGTTCCAAAAGGCAGTAGGAATTGTATCACATATTTCTAGAATTATCTTTTTTTCAATTTCTTTTATTTTTTGCTTGGTTTCAGGGGAATTAAGCTTATCAGATAAACTTAATATTTTTGTTTCTTATTTTAAAAAGTTTAATTGATTTTCTTTATAAATTAGATTCTCTTTTATTTGATTTATCAACTTTATTTGAGGTGAAGTTATGAATTCAAATAATATTTGTTGACCATTTATGGTAGTTAATATACCTTTAGAATCTATTCTCTCTATAGGTTCAATCATGTTTAAGAATGGTGTTCCCAAAATTACAAATTGATTTAAATTTGTTATCAACATGAAAGTAGAAGGAATGAAAATTCCTTCATTACATATATAAACATCAGAAAATTTAAAGTATATATTTAATTTTGAACCATTAGCAGTACTTACTGACTGAGTAGTTTTTTCAAAATATTCAGTTGAAATTAATCCTGTCTTTATGCAATTTATATCTGCTTCGCTGTCAATTAAAGCAATTGTTTTGACATTAAATTATTGATTTATTATAAGTATAATTTTAACATGTCATTTTTGATAAGTCATTTTTTCTATTACATTTAAGTATTCATTATTGGAAGAGTTTGATGTCTTTATGTCATCTTTTTTAATTGGTGCTTTTTCCAAAACTAAAAGTCTTTGCTTTATGACTTTTATGTCATCTTTAAGATAATAAATCTCTTTTCTTAAATCTTGTACTGTAGTGAGAGAAATTTCTCTTAATTGGAGTGGGTTATCATTCAAGCTTTTTGTCCTATTAAGGACTTCTTTTAAAGAATAAGATTGAGTCAAAGAAGGCTTTTTTTTTTCTTCAAGAGTAACTTCTAAATATTTCTCAATAGCCTTTCTTTTAGATACTGGATCTTGTATTTGATCTATAAGATCAAGGATTAATGTTTGTGACTTAGTCAAAATATTTATACTTAATCTCTTTATAGCTTTATCACTATTTTGGGCTTGATGAGATAAACAGGTTTTATTAAATAACTGATTATTTATTTTATGGTCTTGATCAAAAGCTGAACGTTTAGACACCATATATCTAACTTTCTTCCTTTTAAAGCAAATAATAGACCTTTTGTCTTTATCTATAAATGATTTAGGGGAGTTGATGAGTTGTTTTTTTTTATTGACTCTAATATCATTATCCCTTTTATGGAATTTCTTTTTCTTCTTAAAAGTCGTAATGAAAGACTTAGTAAGGAAATAATTTTCTTTTATTAACTCTTCTTCATTAAATGTCTTAGCATGCTTCTTTTTATAGAAAAACTTATCCGTTATAGTTAAAGTTTTCTCTTGAAGATGCTTATCAATTCTTGCATTAATTTGTTTAGTTTTAGTTTCAGAATACTCTTCAGGTTTAGTTTGAAAGGGTACATTTAATGACAGATTTCTTAATTTATTTTTAAGCTCATGTATGAACTCTATTTATGTAACGCCCCAAATACCCCCTCGGACGGCATTACATTCTAAAACCTTTCACAATCATGAGAGCACTAAATAAATCCATAAATAAGAAATTTTTATCCATCAACCATTGATATTTTAACAAAATTCGGGCAGAGTCTCCTTTGTACGGGGAGCTCTACCACAAAATCCAACCTGTGCAATTCTACTATAATGACCACACCGGGTCCAATTAACTACTATATAATCAATCCATCAAATTTACATGTTAACCCAAAAAAATATGCCCACAATGGCATGTACATTCCCAAAGAATTAAACTATGATAAGCAGCGGAATTTCAAAAGATAACTAGACTTTACAATCTTTCAAAAAAAACATAGCCTAGTCTAGAACAAAATAGAAGGGCCGCTCTAGGCGTCCACCTCGGGATCTACGCTCCCGTCGATCGGAGTCTCCCAAAGAACGGGCTCCTCGACTCCTGGCTCCTCCTCAAGGATATAGTCTGAAAAATGTTAACAGTAGGGGATGAGCACTAGGCTCTGTAGCAAAATCTTCCCAACTCCAACAAGGTTTATAAAATACAAAACGGGTCGGTCACATTTCATAAATAACATATATGAATTTGAAGTAAAACGGGACATTTTAAATAGATCTCAAGTTTAAGCCATACAGTAGTTAAGGAGAGAAATAAATTAAGTTTAACCATAGCAAACCATTTCCAACATTAAGTCAATTAGGAGGGGCTCCCTCCGATGCATCGTCCCATACCAATGCACCGGCCAAGCCATTCCAGCCAATCATCACATTTATGTTGGTTCATCCCCGTACCATGTATGTTGATTGTTTCTCATGAATCTACCCAACGATTATACCTAGTCCACCCATTTATAATCACAATCACAAGTACTTAGGGAAGGGGCGTCTACCATCCCAATGGCAGTGACGAGTCCCTCCCCAGGAATGGTATACCAACCCTAGTTCGAACTCCAGGCGTACGATAGTGGTCGCATTACCAAATGACAACTCACTACAAGTGCAAGAAACCATCTCCCCCCCCACTGGGTTCAACTGACATTTACACTCTACGGCATATCTCGTAGGTAATCCAAGTCCCTCCCAACCACCATACAATGAGTAAACCAACATATTCTCAATCAATTCACATTTTACCAATTAATCGCAAAATACCCAAATTTCACAAGTAAAGCGTCATAGCAAGATGGAATTAAAATGAGCAAAAGATCAATATAAAGATCATTTTCGTTGAACAATATCGAACACTAAATTTATAAAGTGAGAACCAAGGCAATATATGGAGAAAACTCAATTTTTCTTAAAACCAAGTTTGGAAGATGAAAAAGAGAAATTTAATGGTTACCAAACCATCCCATTATTCAAACATAGCATTTATTACAAGGAGAATTAAGAATCATACAAATCATATCAAATAAATATGGATGGGAGTGGAAAACATATGTATATACATAAACCCTAGCCTCAATGTAAGAAATTAGGAAGAAATCCCCTACCTCTTGGTTGTAGCTTCAATCTAAGACCCAAGATTCAAAATCTTCCTATTCTCCTTCCTTTTCCTCTTAATTTCGTCCTCCTAGGGTTTCTAGAGATTTGGGTGTGAGTGGTTGAGGAATAGAAGCAAAAGAAATGGGTGGAGAAGAGAAAACTTGAGAAATTCGGTTTTGATCTTTATGAGGTGGGAATCTCTCTTGACCTTGGTGTTTTTCTCTCCCTTTTCTCTTCTCTTAGGGCTCTAAGGTATTTAGAGTGGAAGGGAAATGAAGAATGGGAGAAATAGGGCTTGGAATGGGTGTTTTAAAACCCAAAAATCCCGACTTTTACTGTTCATCGTCTGTTTTGGGGGTTTTCCAGACTTACTGTTTTCCTTATTTTTGATCATGATAAACTTTGAATCTGAAAAAGTGCAAAACATGAAAGTTGTAGATCTAGATGTCTTCTGCATTGTGTCAAAATTTCAGCTCAATCGGACCATTGTAGCAAGAGTTATGACGATTCTACGACAACTGGTCCGGAGTAGGCAATGTACCCGGAGCAGCGCCCCAGCGCCCATTTGGGCGCCCCTTTTCACTTCCAATCCTTCCAACTTTAATCCTAACTTATCCTACATACTTTTCTACATCGACCTAATTAGTTCAAGTTCTTTTATGATTTATTTTGTACATTTTCATACCGAAACTAATCTTTTAACTACTCTTTCCTTGAGTTATACTATTTTATCATTTCAAATGAAATAATTACTGAACACCTATGTCTTTTATTATTTTTTTTTTATTTTTTTTTATTTTATTTTTTTTTAAACGCATGTGGGGTATTACAATTTATTCTTCATCATAAAGAGGCAATTTTTTAAGTTCATTTATCTGATCCTTGTTTGACGGAGCACAATAGGTTAAAAACCAGTTAACAAAAAGAATTATCATTTTTTCCCTTTCTATATAAAGGTAAAATATTTCTTTATATCTTTTAAGATCAATTTGATTCATGGTTTTAAAATACCAATTTCTAAATTCTTCATGTTTAGGAAAATAAAATTCTTCATTTATCTGTTGTTATTAATCACAAATTTTGTTTGTTGAGGAGAAATATTTAAAAAGGTTTTATCCCTTAAGGTATATTCGGGTAATGATAATTCATTATTAGATTGATTTAACGCCATATTGGTATCTCAAAAGATGTTTTGTTGACTTATATGTTTCACTATTACTTTTTCTAGTTGCTAATGTAATTCGTCTTTTAATTCTTTGACAATACTATTACAGGGTACAATGAACCTTGTTGCTATTATTCTCATAGTGATTTCCTTCTAGATTCTACTCTTGCTATCAACGATTTATGGGGAACCAAAGCGGCCTTACTTTTTCACTCAGACAACAACCTAACATCCCACACGCGACTTTGGTGCAGAACCATAGGAATAAAAGAAAATCATTATAACAAAATGACCTAACAAAATCAAAGTAGTAGTATTAGTAGTATAAAAGAATTAAATCACAATTACATAAGCAGCAAGAATTAGTAATAGATCAACATATAAATCTATAACGCCCCAAAGACTACCCTGGACGGTATTACAAACTAAGAACCATTCACATCATGAGAGCAACTAAATAATTTCATCATTAAAAAAATTTCATCCATCAAATATAATATTTACAATATTATCCCAAAGAATAGGCCAACCATGGCCGCTATATCCAAAAGAATATGCCAAGCTATGGCAATTACATCCCACAAGAATCAAAGTTAACATACAACGGAATTACAAAAGGATTGACTTTACATAGTCTCAAAATAAATATCCTAGTCTAGAACAAAAGAGAATATAACTCTAGACGTCCACCTTGGGATCCACATTCCCTTCTATAGGAGCTTCCCAGTGTGTTTGTTCATCTACTCCAAGCTCCTCCTCTAGCACATAATTTGAAAAATATGTTGTTTGTAGGGGGTGAGCACGAAACTCTATAGCNAGCTTCTCAATGTGCTTGTTCATCTACTCCTAACTCCTCCTCTAGACCATAATCTGAAAAATATAGTTTGTAGGGGGTGAGCACAAAGCTCTGTAGCAATATTCTCCCAAACTCATACAAGGTTTAGAAAGCAGGTAAAAATAAGTCGGTCTCATTTTGCAAATATCATATATTATTTTTTGAACGAAAATAGGAACATTTCAATAGATCTCAAGTTTACACAGTAGCAATAATTTAAGTGAACAATTAAAATGAATTTCCAAACAATAAACCATTTCTAACCATGAGCCATTTCCCACAAGTTCTTGTAAAGTCCCATACCTCCACAAGCTCTTGTAGGAAAACTAATTCCACACAATAAACATGTTCTCATGTATGTTGGTTGCTTCCCATGAATCTACACAACGACTCTATCTCGTTTGCCCAACCATAACCACACTAACCACTTTAGGAAGGGTGTATACTGTCTTCCATTGCATTGATGAATCTTTCCTAGGAAAGATATACCCACCCTCAGCCTCGAACTTACGAGAATAATAGTGATTGCTCTCACAAACAACAAATCACTACAAATGTTAGAAAATCATCTCACCCCCTACTGGGATAGACTAATCTCTAACACTCTACGGCAGTGCTCGAATGCAATTCAAGTCCATCACAACAACCATACAAGAGATGCAATACCAAAAATTTCCTCAAATAACAAACAGTTTCATAAATCCCCAATTTCACAATTTGTAATCCAAGAAAACAATCTAGGAAAATAAGCAAGAGATCATCACAACATCATTTCATTACTCAACACCAAGCACTAAAGTTTCAAAGTCAAGAACAAAGGAAGAATTAAGAAGAAAGTCCATCTCTTTTGAAAACTAGGGTTTTATATCAAGAAATATGAGATTTCATGGGTATTCAACCCAAACTTGGTTTAAAACCCGCTAATAATTGCAAATGATCAAGGAATGATGATTTCATAGCATATATATAAGATTTAAAGTCAAAAGAAATACATATAATTAAGCCATAACCTCAATGGACAAGAATGATGGTGTTCTTGAAGAAATCTAGGGTTTTGATTCAATCCAAAGTGCAAAGCCCCTTTGATCTTGTGTTTTTCCTTCTCTTTCTTCATCTCTAAGGTTTTCTAGGGTTAGAAGTGTTGAAATGGGACTAAAGGGGTTGTCCTTAAGTATTTATAGTGAAAAAAAATCCCGCTGTTCGCGACTTAAAAAAATTCAAATTTTTTGAAGACCTTCCGGAAGGTTTGCCTATTTGACAAACCATTTTCATTAACCTTCCGGAAGGTTGTCATCGACCTTTTGGAAGGTTTTGTCTACTGGATGATCATCTTCTTTAACCTTCTAGAAGGTTTGTCTTCTAGACAAACATTTCCATCGACTTTCCTGAAGGTTTGTTATCGACCTTCCGGAAGGTTTGCCTATTAGGCCAACTTTTCCAGAGACCTTCCGGAAGGTTTTGCCTACTGGTTAAATCTTTTACCTTAACCCTTACGAAAGGTTTTTTATCGACCTTCCGGAACGTTTTATGTGTTTTTCTACAAAACCTCCTTTTTTAATTTCCAAACCTTTCCAATTCCAACCCAAGCTTATTCAACATGCTTTTGTACATCAAACCTAGTTGGTACAAGTACTATTATAACGATTTCATATTTTTGTAAGCTAAACTACGCTTTAACTACTATTTCCTCAAATTTCCATATTAACATTTTCAAAAGAAATAATAACTTGCTGCATAAACCTATATACATATATAAAGATAAAAGGGTGGGGTTTACAAAATCAATAGAATATATTTAAGTTACCATTACTTCTTGGCTCTGATACCAAAAGGGTGAATAATCGATATATGCACAGAATATCAGCGAAAGCTTTTATTTAATGCAAATCATATGTACAAAACCCAAAAACTTAAAGCTGTTAATAATCAACTTCTTAAAGAAGGATCTTTATCTTCACATAAATGTGAATCTTCATCTAAAAGGGGGAAGGATCGATATATGCATAGAATATCAGCAAAAGCTTTTATTTAATACAAAGCTTATGTACAAAACAAACTTGCAATAGTAATGGTGGAAGATAGAAGATTGAGGTTTATACAAGAGAGAAGGGTTTAGAGAAGGATTCAGAGAAGGTGCAAGAGAAGGAGAGGAAGAGAGGGCGGTCAAGGTGTAGTACTCCACAGGTCGGGCTTACACCCCTTTATATAGAAGTGAGACTTGAAATTTGGATTTCAAACTAACCTATACTATTTACAACTTTATAATGGTTACAACTTTAATAATTTACATTGACGTCATTGCATACGTCAGCAATCCTATACAAGTACTGTACAAGTACAATAATTTTATGGTGACGTCATGTCGTTTGTCACCTCTTCAGAGTTGACTTTATATGAGATTTCAACTTTATGTGATCATTTCCTTTAATAGGGGTATATCTATGAAAATCCATAAAGTCATCATTAGAGTCAATAGGAGTAGGGGTTTTTCTATCGTCTTCCTCAACTTTATCTTTCTCTTTGCTTTTTATGGCAACTGTAGGAGTGTTAACAATCTTTTCAATTTTGCCCATTCCAAATTTAGACATCACCAGTAAACGTCACTCCTCCATAAGTGCTGCTTTAAGCTGCTCATTATTTAAATGAAAATTTTATTTTTTAATCTATTTTTTAGGAACTTCAACAGGATTAAAATTAGTTCCAGTATTTGTACTAGTAGTGGAAATTATAGCTGTAGAGGTTGAAGCTTTTTCTTCCTCTTTTCTCATGTCTTTAAGACATTCTACTATAACTTGAAATTTAGATTTAGGCGGATAATTATTCTAGAAATAAACATGATATTTTCTGAGTAATCTGGGATGTCCGTTTTGATTAAAATCAAAAGTCAAAGTCCACATCCAAATCCATGGAACAAAGAATTCGAGTGAGAAATTAATAATTGGCTTGGCCAAAATATCATATCCTTTAAGGATGGACTTCTGTCTTTGTACAACTCACATAATTTTTTCATAGGTTCATAAAAATATATCCTTTCAATAATATCAAAAAGAGAGAGAATTATTCTTCGTATATGGAGATAATGATAAAGCTTTTGGAATTATAGAGAGAGGTTTATCTACGGTGNGTTTCATATATCTTGAGGGGTAAATCTGGTATAATAAGCCTTTAGAGGAGGCGTTTGAGAATATGAATTAGTGGTTGTTTTAGAGAACCCAATTTTATTTATTTTTTTAGACTGCATTTGATGTAAAGAATTCTCAAATTCGTTAATTTTAGTTTCAAATTGCTTTATACTTTATGTCTGAGATATTACATTTAATGATAAATTTTGCAATCTTTGTTTGAATGCATTTATGAACTTATCTTCCATTTTGTTATGCAAATAAAATGTGGAAGTGTCAACTGGTGGCTTTATATTAACTTATTCAAAATCATTATCCTAAAAGGACTGTGAAGATGAGACTTCTGAGTGTTGATTTTTTATTAAATTTTCAATTTTAGTTAAGTGTTGTCCTATAGTCTGTAGACAAACATTTCTATAATTATTTTATCTTATAGAAATATTTTTAGCTATATCATCATCTTTAGATGTATAACAAGCATTTAATACTATATCTCCTTTATCACTTGAATTTAATTTTATAGCATCAGTTGTTGGGGGATAAAAGCTATTTATAGTTTTACCATCCAAGGTTTCTCATTTATGTTGGAATTTCTCTGTCACATTTAATTGATCCATAATGGTTGGAACATAATAAGTTATAAACCAGTTAACAAAAGGAATTCTCCTTTTTGCCCTTTCTATATAAAGGTAAAACATTTCTTTATATCTTTTAAGATTATACCGACTCAGTTTTAAAATACCAATTTCTAAAATTTTCAATTTCTAAGATCATCATTTCTTGCACCCTCTCTGAACCTCCATCTTCTACCTTCCGCCACTACTATTGTAAGTGTGTTTTGTACATAAGCTTTGCATTAAATAAAAGATTTTGCTGATATTCTGTGCATATATCGATCTTTCTCCCTTTTGGTATCAGAGTTGTAAAATCCCGTACTATAATTAAATAATTANTCATATTTATACCATCTAAAATGTGTTAGAGTGGGTCATCTTAAATTCATTAAGAGTTCTTTGCTTTTATCAGTACTTTAAAAACTTGCTACAACAAAGTGTTTTAANCTTCTCCCTTTTGGTATCAGAGTTGTAAAATCCCGTACTATAATTAAATAATTAATATTTTCTCTTAGGATGAACAAAAGGATTGTAGAAATCTCAAATTATTGTTAAAAGATTGATCATGAAGTTTGAGTTTCGGACGAATTGACTTTCGGGTCAAACTTAATTTTGAAGATGTTTAAGGTTGAGAATAGTGATTAGGTAGGTTTCTAACTATTTTTAGGTCAAAATAAGGTTTCAATTAGATTCGGAAGGTCGAAAAAACTTGGGAGAGGTAATATGAGGTGCATTAGAAGTTAGAAAGTATTTTGGAGTTAAATTGCATTTTAGAAAGGATTCGGATAGGAAATAAATTGACACTACCTTAATATTTTAGCCATAAAAATTTAATCTGAACTCCAATGGAGTTGATATTTGGACAGTAGAAACTAGACTTCAAGGGATACAAAAGTGCATTTCACGAAATTTCCTGAATCGACTTATAAATAGGTGAAAATTGTTCATGAAGTTGAGATAGAAAGTTGCCTCCGTCTAGACGCTCCAAGCACCATTCGAACGGTACTCCTTACCTAGAAACTTTATTTTTCATCAAAAACAGGGACTTTGAACCGTTTGGATGCCNCTGAAGTTGGGACAGAAAGTTGCCTCCGTCTGGACGCTCCAAGCACCATTCGAACGGTACTCCTTACCTAGAAACTTTATTTTTCATCAAAAACAGGGACTTTGAACCGTTTGGACGCCCAAGGACCATTTGAACGCTATCCTAAAAATGGCTCCGATCAGTTTTAGGGTTTTTCTCCAATTTTTACACTATAAATACCTAAGGACGCCTCCCTTAGCCCCATTTCATCAATTCTAATCACTAGAGAGCCTTGGAGAGTAAGAAGGAAGGGGAGAAACACAAGATTGAAGGGGATTCTCACGTTGGATTGGATCAAAATCTCTAGTTTTCCCACACAATACTAAGGAAGCAAGGTAGGGGTTTTTTTTTCTCATTCTTGTTCATTGAGGCTAGGGCTTATACATATATGTTTTGACTCTAAATCTTAGACATATGTTATGAAATCATTGTTTCTTGATGTCCTTGCAAATCCTATCATGTTTTTAATGAAGTTATAGTTTGATAGCCATAAAATCCTTGTTTCTTTCTGTGAGATCCTGGTATCCCACATCGGTTAGGGAGGGAAAAGTTGATGGGCTTATTAGTAAGCCCCTCGCCTTACATGGCATAAGTGCTTTTTCCAGGGGTACTAGGAGGAACAAAGCCGTGAGGGCTAGTGGGTTCAAAACGGACAATATTATGCCATGTGGAGGGTGGGGTGTTACAAGTGGTATCAGAGCCAACCCTCGCCTGGATCGAGTGTGGGCCCCTACCGTGCTCTCGTGCATATAGGCGGGCAGGTAGCTGGCGTGCTGCTGCACNAATGGCCATGGTTTGACATGTTCTTTTGGATGATGTTGTGGATATTATATATAATGAATGAACTTTTCTTTATTTATAAATTTTATTAGTTGCTGTCATGAAGTGAATGATCTTAGATAGTAATGCCGTCCAAGGTGGATTTTGGGGCGTTACAAAAGCCAAGAAGTAATGATAGTTTAAATATATTTTGTTGATTTATATACAGATCTATTACTAATTTTTTTTGCTTATGTAATTGTGATTTAATTCTCTTATACTACTGCTACTTTGAACTTGTTAGGTCATTCTAATATAATGATTTTCTTTTATTCCCGTGGTTCTGCACCAAAGTTGTGAAACCCGGAAAAAATTTTAACTTTTTCTGAAAAAAAATGGCAAAATAGTAATTTGCCATTATAGTGCGGGTTAAAAAAATGGTATTTTTATAGACCTAGGATGATGAAACGGACCTCACCGTTGGATTCGTCTCACGAAATCTAGTTATCCAGACAAATTTCGTCGAATTCTGAAATAGTCAGCTTTTTCACGTTTTTCGATGTGTCGGGTGTTCGATGACCCCTAAAAACGAAATTTTTATCAAAATTTTAAAATTTGAAAAATATTTTAAATAAAGTTCATATAAAATATTTTGAGCTTAAANGCCGTTGACCAGGTATCGTAGAATGGGTAGATGTGTTTCTTACTCCGTGTGAGTTTAAAATTTTTCTACCACTCATAGTGGGGTTGGTGCCTTGCGAGGACCAAACCATCATTCACTCACGTGGTATCGAGGCTGAGGGTTAGTATACTATTCCTGGGTTGGATCGTCACTGTCGATGCATCGGTATACGCATTTTCTAGAGTTGGGTATCCTTATGAGGATTGGGTGTGTGTGTGTGTGGGCCAGGATATTCTCAATGTGTGTATTCATGTAAAGTCTTACTGTATACCTGAGATACAGATACAAATGTGGTTGAAATGGTTTATTGTTGGAATGGTTTATCGTTTGGAAATTGGTTTCACTTCTTCATTCTATATATTGATATTGCATAAATTTGAGATTGGATGGCTGTCACGGTTTTCTTTCAAAAGTCCTACATGATATTTGTAAAATAAGACCGACGGATTTCATATATTTTTCAAACCTTGTTTGAGTTTGAAAGGATTTTCCTACAAAGCTTAGTGCTTACCCCTACAAACAAAATTTATTTTCAGATCTGGGTTTAGAGGAAGAGCTCAGGGTTGATGAGCAGGTAGCTTGGGAAACTTAATTGGATGGAAGTGTGGATCCCGAGGGGGATGTCTAGAGTTGTTCTCTTTATGTCCTAGACTAGGGGATGCATTTTGAGTCAATGTATGGATGATATTTTGTTTATTCCACTGCAAGAGTAAGTTTTTTCTTTTTGATGTAATTGCCATAGTGTGACATATTCTTTTTGGATCTAATGGTCATGGTTTGACATGTTCTTTTGGATGATGTTGTGGATATTATATATAATGAATGAAATTTTTTTTATTTATAAATTTTATTAGTTGCTGTCATGAAGTGAATGATTTTAGATAGTAATGTCGTCCAAGGTGGATTTCGGGGCGTTACAAGAGCCAAGAAGTAATGATAGTTTAAATATATTTTGTCGATTTATATACAGATCTATTACTAATTTTTTTTGCTTATGTAATTGTGATTTAATTCTCTTATACTAATGCTACTTTGAACTTGTTAGGTCATTCTAATAATGATTTTCTTTTATTCCCGTGGTTCTGCACCAAAGTTGTGAAACCCAGAAAAAATTTTAACTTTTTCTGAAAAAAAATGGCAAAATGGTAATTTGCCATTATAGTGCGGGTTAAAAAAATGGAATTTTTATAGACCTCGGATGATGAAATGGACCTCACTGTTGGATTCGTCTCACGAAATCTAGTTANTAAGAAAACTTGTGTCGGGTATAGCAAGTAGGGCTAGACACTCCCTCGGGTGAAAAACCCGACCACTTGGTTCATACACTTACCGGCGGTAAAATTCCAGAAAAGTGTAATGGCGTACGGAGCGGGAGGTGCGATTCCTGAATCCGATACCCCATAAAGACACATGATTTTGATATATAAATTATTCATTTGATGGGAAACATCCAAGAATGAATTAGTTTTATGACATATGGTTGATTTCAAAATGATCTTTGGATGTGTTTCATCAAAGA
>CAUOFW020004391.1:1052688-1102542 GCA_963454935.2 Ilex paraguariensis
TGTGGTTATGGTATTATATTGGACCTCGGATGGGTCATGTAAATGTTGATTGCACAGATTGTGTTTTGGGGTAGAACTTCCCGTACAAATGAGACTCTGCCCGGATTTCGTTAAATTATGGATCCCGGTAAATGGGACACAACGGTACGATATCGAGTTATACAGTATCCACGGGCATTCCGTGGGTTGATGGGAAATTAACGGACCCCATGAATTTGGGGTGTCACAAAAGTCGCGTGTTGGATGTTAGGCCGTTGTTTGAGTGAAAGAATGAGGCCGCTTTGGTGCCACATAAATCGTTGACAGCAATAGTAGGATATAGAAGGAAATAACTATGAGAATAAAAATAACAAGGTTCATTGTACCCTATAGCAGTACTGTAAAAGAATTAAAAACGAATTACCATAGCAACTAGAAGAAGTAATAGTGAAACATATAGGTCAACAAAACTTATTTTGAGATACCAATATGACGTTAAATCAATTTAATAATGAATTATCATTACCCAAAAATATCTTAGAGGATAAAACCTTTTTAAATATTTATCCTCAACCAATAAAATTTGTGATTAATAGACAACAGATAAATGAAGAATTTTATTTTCTTGAATATGAAGAATTTAAACATTGGTATTTTAAAACCATGAATCAGACTGATCTTAAATGATATAAAGAAATATTTTACCTTTATATAGAGAGGAAAAAATGATAATTCCTTTTGTTAACTGATTTTTAACCTATTATGCTCCATCAAATAGGGATCAGATAAATGAACTTAAAAATTTGCCTCTTTATGATGAAGAAGAAATAGAGTTCATACATGAGCTTAAAAATAAATTAAGAAATCTTTCATTAAATGTACCATTTTAGACTAAACCTGAAGAGTATTCTGAAACTAAAACTAAACAAATTAATACAAGAATTGATAAACATCTTCAAGAGAAAACTTTAACTATTATGGATAAGTTTTTCTATAAAAAGAAGCATGCTAAGACATTTAATAAAGAAGAGCTAATAAAAGGAAAGTTTTTCCTTACGACTTTTAAGAAGAAAAAGAGATTCCATAAAAGGGATAATGACATCAAAGTCAATAAAAAAAGACAACTCACCAACTCCACTAAATCATTTATAGATAAAGACAAATGGTCTATTATTTTTTTTAAGAGGAAGAAAGTTAGATCGGTGGTGTCTAAATGTTTAATCAAAAAGCAAAACAATAAATTAATTATACATTTAGTTTTTGATCAAGACCATAAAATAAATAATCAGTTATTTAATAAAAACTTTTTATCTCATCAAGCACAAAATAGTGATAAAGCTATAAAGGGATTAAGTATAAATATTTTGACTAAGTCACAAACATTAATCTTTGATCTTATAGATCAAATACAAGATCCAGTATCTAAAAGAAAGGCTATCGAGCAATATTTAGAAGTTACTCCTAAAGAATAGAAGCCTTCATTGACTCAACCTTATTCTTTAAAAGAAGTACTTAATAGGACAGAAAGCTTGATTGATAATCCGCTTCAATTAAGAGAAATTTCTCTCACTACGGTACAAGATTTAAGAAAAGAGATTCATCTTAAAGATGACATAAAGGCATCAAACTCTTCCAATAATGAATACTTAAATGTATTAAGAAAAAATGACTTATCAAAACTGGTATGTTAAAATTATACTTGTAATAAATCAATAATTTATTGTCGAAATAATTGCTTTAATTGACAACAAAGCAGATATGAATTGCATAAAGGCTGGATTAATTCCAACTAAATATTTTGAAAAAACTACCCAGTCAGTAAGTATTGCTGATGGTTCAAAATTAAATATAAACTTTAAACTTTATGGTGTTTATATATGTAATGAAGGAATTTGCATTCCTTCTACTTTCATGTCGACAACAAATTTAAATCAATTTGTAATTTTGGGAACATCATTCTTATTCATGATTGAACCCATAGAGAGAATAGATTCTAAATGTGACACCCCAAAATCTGGGGGTCCGTTGATTACCCATCAGCCCGCGGAATACCTGTGGATACCGAATAGCTCGATATCACACCGTTATGCCCCATTTACCGAGGTCCTTAATTTAACAAAATTCGGACAGAGTCTCCTTTGTACGGGGAGCTCTACCCAAAGCACAACCTGTGCAATATATATTAACATGACCCGTCCGAGGTCCCATATAACGCAATGACCACACATGGTCCATTTATAAGTAAAATTTGACCACACTGGGTCCAATTATAATTAAACATTGGTCACACCGGGTCCAATCATCCATATTTATATCAAAATATGCAAGGTTAGTTTAACAATAATCCATATAAGTTCTATTACAATTTAAAAGATGACATACTTAAAACATTCTTTCTACAAATATTTTACATCAACACAAAATAAAGCCACATTCGGTTTTCTTCAAACATGTGGGTCCAAATTTGAGCCATTCACCGGTGTACCTCTCCCACCTGAAATGTTTCCCATATAGGGTGAGTCAACACTCAGTAGAAAAACTCCTACAGAGGCTACTCCTCACCTAAAATGCGTATGCAATGCGCACAGGTCACAAACAACTTCTTCCAAATAAGAATATGTTATTCAAGATAGAATTTCATGATACCATGCCAAGTAATGAGATGAAACTCACTCATACATGCTATCCCGAGCCCACACCGACTCCCACAACACAATGTGACTCATATGTGTAAAACAAACGTCTTTGATGAAACACATCCAAAGATCATTTTGAAATCAACCATATGTCATAAAACCAATTTATTATTGGATGTTTCCCATCAAATGGATAATTTATATATCAAAATATGGTATCGGATNATTGGATGTTTCTCATCAAATGAATAATTTATATATTAAAATCATGTGCCTTTATTNCCAAAGATCATTTTGAAATCAACCATATGTCATAAAACCAATTTATTATTGGATGTTTCCCATCAAATGGATAATTTATATATCAAAATATGGTATCGGATTCAGGAATCGCACATCCGGCTCCGTACGCCGTTACACTTTTCTGGAATTTCACCACCGGTAAGTGTATGAACCAAGTAGCTGGGCTTTTCACCCGAGGAAGTGTCTAGCCCTACTTGCTATACCCGATACAAGTTTTCTTATGCATGTAATCGTGCGACTCCGTAGTATGTTCCATCCCACTTTTTCGAACCCACCATCAAGCACCAATGTTGGTGTTGATCACCCCATGCAACCCTACACCCACACTCATGCATGTAGCCCATGAATATGATATTAATTTTATGTCCATATTGCAATGCGTGCCAAATGACAATTTTTACATATCAATGTATACAATGGCAATTAATATCATTTGCATATAATCACCATAACCATTTCAAGTTCAATATATCCAAGAGCATATATCAACACTTCATCAACATGATAACACATAATACATGCTAATATCACATTTCATTCACAAGGCATAATATAAAACACAAAGCATGCCCACACGATCCCAATTGTCAAGGGATTATATAAATACTTCCATATACCAAAATCAAGCCAAGATTTTATATGGACCATATCAAACAAAATAAAAATTAAAATATATGATTTTTACATAACCAATTATTGAAACATTCTAGAAATCACAAACTAGCACTTTCTAACTACCAATTCACACTAGAACTGATCCTACCCATTTTCATAACACCAACCATAATGGAAAAATGTTAGAAATACCCAAAACAGCCCACATGAATCCTATGGACACCTTAGATTAGAAATAGGTACGAGTAGGAGGAACCCTACCTCTTGAAGCGTAAAAAATTCGTAGGAAGCCTCAAGAACAAGATTCAAGCTCAAAGCTTAGATTTCTCAAAAATCCTTCCTTTGGATCTTCGGTAAAAATCTTTATTTTTTGTACCCACGCGTAGCCCTCGTCGCGGAGATGAACTTTGGCTCTTGGTCCGAGTTGATCCGAGCGACAAAAATCCGAGAATCGATGAAGGAATATTTGTTTTCTCCCTCTTCTCTCCCTCTTGCTCTCACACGTTGGAACCAGCTGAAATGCAGAGATCTTTCTGCAAAATATCTGATTTGCCCATATTTATACTTTTTAAAGACTTGGCCCTCGTCGCGCCAAGTGTCCTCCTTTGTCCGGATTCGTTTTCGTCCCGAAACGATTAAATTTTGTACCAGTTTAAGCTAAAAATATTTTATTTGAACTTTATTTAAAATATTTTTTGACTTTTAAAATTTTTATAAAAATTTCATTTTTGGGGGTCACCGAACACCAGTCACCTCGAAAAACGTAAAAAATCCGACTATCTCAAAATTCGACAAAATTTGTCTGGATAACTAGATTTTGTGAGACGAATCCAACTGTGAGGTCTGTTTCATCATTTGAGGTCTAAAAAATATCAGTTTTCAACCCGCACTATAATTGCAAATTACCGTTTTGCCCTTTTTTCAGAAAAAGTTAAAATTTTTCCCTGGTTTCACACTAAAGGTATATTAACTACCAAAAATGGTCAACAAATATTATTTGAATTCATAACTCCACCTCAAATAAAGTTATAAATCAAATAAAAGAGAATCTGATTTATAAAGAAAATCAATTAAACTTTTTAAAAGAAGATATACAATTTTAAGTTTATCTGATAAGCTTAATTCCCCTAAAACTAAGCGAAAATAAAAGAAATTGAAAATAAGATAATTCTAGAAATATGTGATACAATTCTTACTACCTTTTGGAACAGGAAAACACATGTGGTGACCCAACCTTATATCAAAGAATTCAATGAAAAAGATATTCCGACTAAGGCTAGGCCAACTCAAATGAATAAAGATTACTTAGAGTTTTGTAAGAAAGAAATTGACTCTTTATTGGAAAAATATTTAATTTGGAAAAGTTATTCGTCTTGGAGTTGTGCGGCTTTTTATTTTAATAACACTGCTGAAAAGGAGCAAGGAGTTCCTAGACTTGTTATAAATTATAAACCTTTAAATAAGGTTTTGCAATGGATTAGATATCTTATTCCTAATAAAAAAAGATTTATTATCTTGATTGTATAATGTTAAGATCTTTTCTAAGTTTGACTTAAAATCAGGTTATTGGCAGATCCAAATTGCTGAGGAAGACAGGTATAAAACTGTTTTTGCAGTATCTTTTGGACATTATGAATGAAATGTTATGTCATTTGGACTTAAAAATGCTCCATCTGAATTTCAGAATATAATGAATGATATTTTTAATCCCTATTATGCATTTTGCATAGTTTATATTGATGATATACTAATCTTTTCTAATTCTATTAATCAACATTTTAAACATATGTATAAATTTATTCAAATTGTCAAGAATAGTGGACTTGTTCTTTCTGCTATTAAAATGAGACTATTTCAATTAAAAGTAAGATTTTTAGGTCATTATATTGAACCTGGGAATAAAGTCCCAATCGAAAGAAGTATTGAATTTGCTTCAAAATTTCCTGATGAAATTAAAGATAAAAAACAAAGATTTTTGGGAAGTTTAAATTATTTAACAGATTTTTATCAAAATCTTGCACAAGATACTGCTATTTTATATTCTAGACTTAAGAAGAATCAGTCTCCTTGGACAAATCTTCATACAAAAACAGTTAAAAAGATAAAACTTATAACTAAATATTTATCTTGTCTTTCACTGAAAAAACCTGAATGGTACAAAATTGTTGAAACTTATGCCTTGGATAAAGGTTTTGGAGGTATTCTTAAACAAAAAGACCCTAATTCCAATAAAGAATTATTGGTAAGGTTCACTTAAGGCAAATGGAGATCCACTTAGTTAAATTATTCTACTATTAAAAAAGAAATTTTATCTATTGTTAAATGTGTTAGTAAATTTCAAGATGATTTACTAAATCAAGAATTTTTACTAAGAATTGATTGTAGCTCTGCCAAAAATATTCTTGAACAAGATTTTAAGAATATTGCATCAAAACAGATTTTTGCAAGATGGTAAATTATTCCATTTGTTTTTTATTTTAAAATTGAATATGTTAAAAGAGAATTAAATTCTCTTCCCGATTTTCTAACTAGGGAATTTTTGCAAGGCCTTCATGAATCGAGGCCAGAGTAGCACCCGAGGCAGAGGCCGCGAAGAGGAAGGCCTGGTGGAAGAGCCCAAATCAATGCTTATAATCCTTCTTTAACTGAATCACAAAAGCTTAAAGCTGTTAATAATCAACTTCTTAAAGAAGGATTTTCATCTTCACATAAAGGTGAATCTTTATCTTCACATAAACGTAATTATACTGTCGTTAGATCTAAAAAATCTATTAAAGAGGCTCTAATAGCCAAACCTAAATTAAATTACACTGAGTTAAACACTCTACCTGCTTATAGCAGTATAATGACTCTTGATTATGAGTATGTTAATTGGATGACTGATCTATATTATATTGCTGGTNGTCGTTCGATCTAAAAAATCAATTAAAGAGACTTTAGTAGCCAAATCACAGTTAAATTGTAGGAAGTTGCATACTCTGCCTGCTTATAGCAGCATTATGACTGTTGATGATGAATATATTAACTAGATGACAAATTCATGTTATATTGCNAACTCTGTTAAGTTTCAGAGATTCTTTAATTATAATTCAGATCATAAAGATCCTCAATATAGTAAAACCTTTATATTAAAGGTAATATCTGCTAAAGACTGGGGTCTTAATCATATTATCCCCCGCACACTAAGAAATCCTCCATATACGGAATATAACTATTTTAATTATATTGAAGCCTGGAATAATGCTTTCTTATACGAGGCTATAAATTTAAAGCATTTATGGTTCTTCCAATTCACTGAAATCTGTACGGAACTTCCTAACTGGTTTTATGATTTGTGGGAAACCCATGGTGCTATCGACAGGATATACCCTGAACCTATGAAAAATTAATTTGACTTGTATAAAGACAAAAATCTATCCTTAAAGGATAATGATATAGTAGCCAAGCCAATTATTAATTTATTACTCGAATTCTTTGTTCCGTAGATTTGGGTGTGGACATTGGCCTATGACTTTAATCATAACGCACATCCCAGGCTAATCAAGGAATATTATGTTCATTTCTGGAATAATTATCCACTTGAATCTAAATGTCAAGTTATAGCAGAATTTCTTAAAGACCTAATAAAGTAGAAGATAGAGCTTCAACTTCTACTGCCATTGTTCCCACTACCAGTAGAAATACTGGAACTAATTTCAATCTTGTTAAAGTTCTTAAAGAACAAATTAAAATAGAAAAACCTCATTTAAATAATGAGCAGCTTAAAGTAGCAATTATGGAGGAGTGGTGTCTTCAAGTGATGTCTACATTTGGATTGGGCAAAACCAAAAAGGTGGATCTTTCTAACACTCCTACAGTTGCCATAAAAGGCAAAGAGAAAGATAGGAAAACCCCTACTCCTATTAACTCTGATGACGACTTTATGGATTTCCAGAGATATACTCTTATTAAAGATGACATTTCTATTAGTGAAGATTTGCTAAATGATGACATGGAGATAAACCTTCATGATGACAGCAATAATATGCTGTATAATTTGCTTTACATGAAATGATCAGATAAAGTTGATGTTTTGGATAAAGCTGACTCTGAAGGAGTGACGCACGCCATGACGTCACCATAAAATTATTGTACCTGTACAGTAAAAGGTGTACAATATTATTGACGTATGCAATGACGTCAATGTAAATTATTAAAATTATGAACAATATGAAGTTATGACTAGTATAAGTTAGTTTGAAATCTGAATTCTATATAACGGGCTGTAGGCCCGACCTATGGAGCACTGCCCCCTGACTGCATCTTATAACTACTCCTTCCCACAACCACTCTTTCCTCTCTCCTTTCTTGCACCCTCTCTGAACCTCCATCCTCTACTTTCCACCACTATTACTGTAAGTGTGTTTTGTAAATAAGTTTTGCATTAAATAAAAGCTTTCACTGATATTCTGTGCATATATCGATCTTTAATACCCAAAAGTTAGTGGAATCAAGGATTGCTATGATGGTTTCTGGCAGTCAACCTCTATGTTCTAACTCCATTAAAGGCATGGTCTATGCTAATGTTCATATCATAAAACCCAAATTAAGTGTTATATCTATTTGGATGCTTATAAAATACTAGACTTCTCTTGATATGATAATACAATTAATTGTGATATGGAAGAACTAGACCCCTTATGAAAACCTGTCCTTACTGTTTGATCATTAAATGTTTTGTCTAGAGAGTTACAGATATATATTTTTGATGTTGTGTTTATGGACTCTTGCCAAACACTAGCCATGTATGTTGACACATGTTATATTAGATTATGTTCATTTTACTATTATTGGCCATGAAAATTGTTCTGATATATTATGATAGTTTAAATTATTGTCCAATAAATTATTTGTGCAATGTCATTATTTCGATTCAATATCTACATTATGATATAGTTGTTAGCCGCCAAAGTGGCCCATGACTTATAGATGTTGAATCGTATTATTGATATTTAATACTCATTACCGAGGTATTAAAATAATGACTTACAAATCACAGTTTTTTGATCACTTGAATATTAGAAATCGGCCCAAAGGTGCACTACTTTTCAAGTAATTAATTAATGGAAAATATGGAGGCCAGTCCCCCTATATGAATTTATTTAGATTTAAGTCCGCCAAGGAAACTTATTTGCTATGTAGTCCGTTTTTTGTCAATTTTACTTGACTATCAATTTCCTTTAGAGGTGAAGTAAAACTCCTAAATTTAAGGAATTTGACTAACATTAAAATTTTTTCTCTCTCATAGCTATCTATATCTATATATGGGTTAAGACTATCTCTCTCTCATATACGTAGTAACTTTAAAAATAAAAATAGTAACANTATATATGGGTTAAGACTATATCTCTCTCATATACGTAGTAACTTTAAAAATAAAAATAGTAACATTCAAATAAAAAAGGTATCATTTAAATACAAAAAATAATATCATTTAAATACAAAAAATAGTAACATTTAAACATAAAAAATAATAATATTCAATATTAATATTTTGAAAAATAATAATAGTAAAATGTTCAACAAAAATAATAACATGTTCAGCAAAAATAGTAACATGCTTAACAAAAATAATAACATGCTTAACAAAAAAAATAGCAATATGGAACGTTGAACATAATTGAAAGTAAAAATATTAGCATTCAAACCCATAACTAGAGGAATAAGCCTCTAATTCTTCAGCATCCAAAAAAGTAATACTGAAAAAATAATAACATGCTCAATAAAAAATAGTAACATGAAAAAAAAATAGTAATATGTGTTAGTCCCTTACATTTTGAAATTGATGTTATTGATGTTCCTATGCTAACATCAAGTATTTTGCGTGCACTGCCCACGTTACTTTTTCAAAATCTCGAGCTCATACTCCAGCTTCAACCTACATCCCTTTCAAATTAGCCTCAAATCTCGAAAGTTGATTATTTAAATGTATACTAAACAAAATAATGACTAAGAATTTGAATTTGAAGTATTCTGGAAAGCTTGAAATCAACAATTACCATCGTAAATTAAGCATTCTTATATTCAATCATTGGTCTCTATATATAGCTTCTTGTAGTAATGTCTTCAATTTTTCATAAATGACTAAACTAACACTGTTAAGGGTATTTTTGAGATTAAAAAAAATGGGCTTAACTCCTTACTAATAAGATAAAAAATGGATTTACTCCCAAATAAGTTTTCTTGACTAACTCAAGTAATTATAAGTCCATCTATGAGGATTCAGCCCCAATTTTCACTTAATTAATTGGAATAGGATAGTTATGGTATATTCATGATTGGTGGGTCCTAGATACCCAAAGGTAATATACCTACCTAATTATGGATGCATCATTAATTAGTCCTATTACATGAAGATAATCACCATAATGATTACTGTATTAGTATATTGTGATTACTACCCAAAAGAGAGTTACGATAGGACTATTTATTGATTACAAGAGTGTGTATTTTATTCTTACTTATGTTTGAACTGTTAGATAACTCAAAGCACTAATGTAATAAGCATTTAACTTATTGCAGTGTCTATTCCTGTTTCGTTGCATTTGCATGCTTCTTCTGTTCGATGCTTAATGGACTAAATTTCTCTAATTGTTGTGAACAAGTCCAGTTTCACCTAGGTGTTATGGATCCTGATTTAGCACTACAAACTGAGAAATTTGCTGCTATTATTGATACAAGTAGCGTTGGTGAAAGATCTTTCCATAAAGCTTGGGAAAGATCGAACAGGTTAAGCCTTATGTCTATGCAAATGACCATTGCAAGCAACAAGCAACAAGCAACATTAAGTCAACTCTTCCACAGAAAGCTATAACTACTAAAGAATTTTTTGATATTGTGGAAGATCGTTTCCAAACTGCTGACAAGTCTCGTGCTGGGACATTAATGGCTGAGCTTACCACAATGAAATTTGATGGTACACCAATGATGCATGATCATGTCATTGAGATGACAAATGTAACCGCTAAATTCAAGGATTTCGGGATGAATGTGGATGATTTTTTTTTGACGCAGTTTATTCTAAACTCCTTACTTCCTTAGTATGGTCCTTTTCAAATTCACCATAACACTAAAAGGATAAGAGGAATGTGAATGAATTAACCATCATGCTTGTTCAAGAGGAGACAAGACTTAATAAATTGGGAAATCATTCAGTTTATCTCATAAGTCAAGGAGCAAAAATAAAATGGAAGAAGCCTAAAGGTATGAAGCATGGTCCACCAAGACTAATGAGCCTACTCGAGTTACTCAGAATAATAAGAAGGAAAATAGTGTCACTTCTGTAAGACGTTTGTGACGCCTCTAAAATCAGGGGTCATTTATTAACTGTTGACCCTCCATCAACCCGCAGAAATAGCCGTGATAGTCGCATAACTCGACTCCACGTTAATAGTTTCCCCCTTACCGGGATTTCAACCCACATGTAAAACTCGTGTTCGTTTTATTATTTGATCCAACCGTGGAGCAAAGTACCACAATTTTTACTCCATCATAGTCAATTTATATCCTTGGAACCCAAGAACTTATAGTCCAAAAACTTGGTAAAATAATTTTAAAATTTTCAAAATTCATTCTATCTAATTCCAATACGCATTTCATTAAATCCACCATAATAGTCAAGTGCTATAGCATCCTATCAACATACCTATTTTATATAAGCATCCTAAGTAGTAAATAAACCTAAATAGAAGGGAACCCTACATCTTGAAGCGTAAAAAGTCGTCAAGAAACTCCAAGAACATCAAAAACGAGCTAGAATCCCTAGCTTCCATAAATCCTGTTCCTTGATCTTCGATAAAACCCGTGCTTTTTGGTATAACCACGTAGCCCTTGTCGAGGAGATTGACTTTTGTTCTTGGCCTGTATTGATTTGAGCACCGTAGGGCCGTAGATCGTAGAGAGAAGATGGAGAGAACTTGAGTTTCCCTCTTTTCTTTTCTATCAAGTAACGGCTGAGCAAAAATGGGAGAAGAAATCAGATTTTCTCCCTATTTATACCCTTAAAATACTTGGCCCGCAACGCGCCACACAACCCTCTATTTCCCGAGTCCGTTTTCATCCCGAAATGATTAAATTTTGCTCCGGTTCAAGTTCAAAATATTTTTATTTTAACTTGTCTTAAATTATTTTTCAAATTTCAAATTTTTATTAAAAATCTCATTTTTGGGTCACCCGAGACTCGACCGCCTCGTAAAACATGAAAAATTCGACTATCTCATAATTAACAAAATTTAACGGGGTAACTAGATTTCGCGAGACAAATTCAACGGTGAGGTTCGTTTCATCATCTGAGTTCTAGAAAATTTCAGGTTTACAACCCGTATTGTAATGGCAAATTACCATTTTTTTCTTTTTCATAAAAAGTTTAAATTTACTTGGGTTTTACATTCTTCCTCTCTTAAAAGAATTTCGTCTTCGAAATTCACACACACATACACATTTAACAGCATGCATATGCAACAATAATAATATACTTAAAATTATAAAATTTGTACCTCCATCCTCGAACAGGAATGGACAGTTGGTATGTATGGTATCCTCACGCTCCCATGTCGCCTCCACTCCTCGATGCTGCTATAGCACCTTCACTAACCGCATGGTCTTGCCTCACAGAATCTGCTCCCGGCTATCCATGATACGCACCGGTCCTTCCTCGAAGTTCCCATCCGCATCAACAGTCAATTCACTCCAATCCACCATATGTGTCGGATCTGGAGTATACTTCCGGAGCATAGAGACATGGAACACCGCGTGAACACCCGATAAATTTGACGGTAACGCCATTTTGTAAGCCACTGTACCCACCCTCTCGAGTACCTTGAATGGCCCGATGAACCTCAGTGACAGTTTTCTCCATTTTTTGAACCTGACCACTCCCCTCTTAGGCATCACCTTCAAGAAGACATGATCACCCACCTCAAACTCCAGAGTTCGCCGCCGTCTATCGACATAGCTCTTCTATCAGCTCTGAGCCATAAGAAGACGCTTCTGTATCAAGTTCACCTTCTCCGAGGTGTCTCTGATCAAATATGGACTCGTAGAGGGTCTTTCTCCTACCTCCGTTTAACATACCAAAGAACGACAAGGCCTCCCATAAAGTGCCTCATAGGGTGTCATCTGAATGCTTGCCTAATAACTGTTGTTGTAGGCAAACTCCACTAAGGGTAAATGCTTTTTCCAACTAACCTTGAGATCTAGGACACACGTCCATAGTATGTCCTCTAATATCTGGATGGTCCTCTCTAACTGACCATCTGTTTGGAGATGAAAGGTTGTGCTCATCATCAACTGAGTCCCCATGGCCCGGTGGAAGCTCTCCCAAAAAATGAATCGTGAACCTGGGATCCTGATTTGATACAATAGATAAGGGTAACCCATGCAACCGTATAATCTCTCGTATGTATAACCGACAAAATTTCTCCAGTTTAAAGGTCATCCGTACTGCCAAAAAGTGTGTCGATTTTATAAGTGGGTCCATTATTACCCACACCGCATCATGTCTTCGCGATGTCCGTGGTAAGTGGGTCACAAAATCCATCGTGACGTGCTCTCACTTCCACTCAGCTACCTTCAAGGGCTGGAGCAACCCCGCTCGTCTCTGATGCTTAGCCTTGACCTGTTGACATGTGAGACATCGTCTGACAAAGTTTCCAATGTCTCTCTTCATTCCACTCCAATAATATTGGTGATGAAAATCATGGTACATCTTCGTGCCATCTGGATGCATCGCAAATTGGGAGTAATGGAATTCTCTAAGAATCTCCTCTCTCAGCTCTGCAAACTGGGGAACTGCAATCCTTCCCTTAAACTGAAGACTACCATCCGTATGCATGGTCCAGCCCTCGTCACTTGTACCCGACTGTACTCGGTCCCTGATGGACAATGCCTCTGTGTCCTACCCCTGAGACTCGATCACTTTGCTCAGTATGAAAGGTGTAACCACCAAACTTCCCAAAGTGCCCTGAGCCTGGCCCACATATTGTAATCCGAACTACCCTACAGTCTCGAGCATCTATCACTCTCGAAAAGCCACACTAGCCAAGACTCCCCGTGACTTACAGCTGAGTGCATCAGCCACCACATTTACCTTACCAAGATGGTAATGCAAGGTGAAGTCGTAATCCTCCAGGTACTCTATCCACCTACGCTGCCTCATGTTGAAGTCTCGTTGTGTGAAGATGTATTTCAGACTCTTATGATCCAAAAACATCTCGAACTGTTCACCATATAAATAGTGGTGTCAAGCCTTCAAGGCAAAGACAATGGCCGCCAACTCCATGTCGTGTGTAGGGTAATTCTGCTCGTGGTTCTTTAACTATCGAGAACCATAAGTCACCACTCTCCTGGACTGTATCAAGACACAACTCAATCCGTCTCTGGAGGCATCACAGTACACTGTATACCTCTGTCCCCTCTCCAGGACTATCAAAATAGGAGCTAAAGTAAGCCTCATCTTTAACTCTTGGAATGCCTTCTCGCACGATTTATTCCACTCAAACTTGACCTCCTTCCGGGTCAATTTCGTCGTAAGTGCAGCCAATCGGGAGAAGTTCTCAATGAATCTTCAGTAATACCCTACCAATCCCAAGAAATTACGTAAGCGAAAATTCACATGTGCTGAACTTGGCATACAACTGGTGGTCTCTCAAGGTTTGGAGAACAACCCTCAAGTGACCCTCATGTTCCTCCTCAGACTTGGAGCATATAAAGATGTCGTCAACAAAGACCACAACGAATTGATCTAGGTAGGGTTGGAACACCCTATGCATGAGATCCGTGAATGCCGCCAGGGCATTCATCAATCCAAATGGAATCATAGTGAACTCAAAGTGCCCATACCGCGTTCTGAATGCCATCTTAGGGATATCTGCCTCTTTAATCCTCAACTGATGGTAACCGGTGCAAAGATCTATCTTGGAGTAGACCTGCGCTCCCTTCAACTAATCAAATAGATCGTTGATCCTCAGCAAAGGGTACCTATTTTTTATAGTAACTCGATTCAACTGCCAATAGTCTATACACAATCGATGGGTCTTGTTATTCTTCTTGGCAAATAATACCGGAGTGCCCTATGGTGAAGTGCTCGGTCTTATAAAGCTCTTGTCCAATAATTCTTGCAATTGCACCTTGAGTTCTTGTAACTTAGCTGGTGCCATCCTATGTGGAGTCATAGAAACAGGCGATGTACCGGGATGCAACTTAATACTGAAGTCTACATCCCTATGGGGAGGTAATCCCGGTAGTTCATGCAAAAAAACATCTTCATACTCACACATAACCCGAAGTAGACCTAACTCCTGTCTCACCTTGTCCTCCAAGGTAAGGCTCGCAAGCCAACCCATCAACTGCTCATGCCAACAGGAGTCATACATAAATTGGGGCAAAGCTTTGTACTTTTTCCCCTAAAACTTAAAACAAACACCGTCCGGTGTATAAGTAGTCACTCTCTTCCGATCACTGTCAATGACGACCCGATGTGTCGCCAACCAATCCATCCCGAGGATAATATCGAACTCCGACATGTACATAACTCTAAGGTCCACAGTGAGTAAAATCCCTGAGATCTCTAACTAATAGCCTCGACATATCCGGTCAACACATACCCTATCTCCTAGGGGTGAATTCACATACAATAGCTCTTCCAAGGTATCAACCTCTAAGCCCAGATCCCTCACACGTGATGCATATATAAATGAATGCAATGCACCAGAGTCAAATAACACCCTAGCCCATAAGCGAGAGAGTAGAAATGTACCCTGAACGACCGAATGATCCACTGGCTCAGTCTGAGGTGTGATGGCATAGACACACCCCTAGGTCCCCGAAGTCCTGACCTGCATGCCCTGTCCTCGGCCTTGACCCATGGTGGGATAGGGAGGAATAAAATATGTCTGTGCATGTCCCACCGACTATTGGGACTGAGATAACCCGTAGCTTTGGGATCTTTGCCTCTGAGAAAAATCTTGCTTCATTTGACCTGGCTGGTGGCAATGGAAACATGTCCGTTGACCGACCTGATAAGTTGTCCTGGGGTTTCCCCCACCTTGGGAGAATCGACCTTGGCTTTGGCCTTGCTGGCTATAGCCCTATCCCTGTGGAGCAGAAGTCCTTTGTCTCTTTTCTGAATTGAAAAAAGAGTGTAACTCCTCTCCCCACACTTTTATCTTTAAATAACAAGTAATCATTTCTTTTTTTCAAAATACTAATATTGTAAAACCTGGGTAAAAATGTGACATCGTTTGTAGTAGAACTTGTACCAACTATGTTTGATGTACAAATGTATGTTGTATAAGTTTGGGTTGGTGTTGGAAGGGTTTGGAACAAATTGGAAAGAAAAAACAAGTGAAAGATACATTTCTGGGTAAAACCTACCGGTAGATTTTGTACAGATAGGTGTTGTCACAGACAAAACCTTCCGGTAGGTTATCGGAAGAACAATCCCAGTAGGTCAAATCAACTGGTAGGTTATCGGTAGAACAATTTTGGTAGGTCAAATTTACCGATAGGTTACCGATAGAACTTTTCTAGAGGACAAAACCTACCGATAGGTCCATAAAAACCTACCGATAGAGTTTCCAAAAATCAGCAATTTTAAAGTTGTTACGCCAAGCTTTGGGACTATGCATTCTTTCCTTCAAAGGTTATAAATGGAAAATAATAGAGTACCACAGATGGTATGTTAGACCTTGAATGGGTCAATCAATTTAAACCTTCATTAATAGCGGTTCGGAGGAATAAAATAATAATTTTAGTGTTTCGAGTGTAAATTTACTTTAGTATAAAGATAAATCATAAAACTAAAATTTTTTAGGTTAAAATAACATTAAAAATGAATCCAGAATGTCTAAAAACCTTGGGATAGTCATAGAGATCAAATTGGAGATATTTAGTGGCAAAATCTTAATTTAGGAGAAAAATATAATTTTTGGCCCTATGAACAGTAAAATTCGGGATTGGGCTAACTTAAACACCATTTTCATCCCATTTTCTTTCATTCTCTCACTTCACTCTCACCCCAAACCACTTAGAATCCTAGGAGAAGATAAAAGGAGAAAGAAAAGGGAGGAAAGAAGTCTCTACAGCTTGGGCTTTGCTTAGAACTTTTGATTCAAGGTAGGACCTTCCCACTCTTGTTCATTGAGGTTAGGGCTTACATGTATGTATTCTTTTCACTCTCAATCATATATGTACGCTATGAAATCCTTACTCCTTGATATTTTTGCAAAGATTTCCATGTTTTGAAGGAAGCTATAGAGGAATAGCTATCAAATCTCTTTTTCTTGCCTTAGAACCCTAGTTTTCAAGAGAAATGAATTTTCTCTTGATTTTTCGTTTGTCCTTGATTTCAAAACTTTAGTGCTTTGTATTGAACAATAAAATAGTATTATTGATGATCTCTTGCTTACTTTCTTAAATTATTCTATGGTAATACTATATGTGAAATTTGAGAATTTTGAAATTTGCTTGTTATTTGAGAAATTGTTGGGAATTGTATCTCTTGTGGATGTTTGGATAACCATGGGTGGCCGCTGATCGGGTATCATAGAGTTGGTAGATGCATTACCTACTCCGTGCGGATTTGAATTTTTCCTACCACTCGTAGTGGGTTGGTGTCTTGTGAGGACCAAACCACTATTCACTCACGGGTACCGAGTATGAGGGTTAGTATACTATTTCTGGGTTAAATTCGTCACTGCCCATGTGTTGGTATACGCCCTTTCCTAAAAGTTGGATATCCTTGCGAGGATTGGGTGTGTGTGTGTGGGTCAGGATATTCTCGATGTGTTTATTCATGCGATATCATACATCATACTTGAGATACATATGCATATACATAGATATATAATGTTGTGAAAGATAAAAGTTATGGGTTGATATACATTATTGGAAATGGTACAAATTATGGGTAGTGTTTGTTGTTGTGGAAACGGTTTATGATTGGAAATGGCTTATTGTGGGAAATTAGTTTTATTTCTTCTTTTAATTTATTGATATTGCTTAAACTTGAGATCGGATGAACTGTCACTGTTTTCTTTCAAAAAGTTATATATGATATTTGTGAAATGAGACCAACTTGTTTTATATGTTTTCAAAACCTTATCCAAGTTTGGGAGGATTTTCCTACAGAGCTTAGTGCTCACCCCCTACAAACAATATTTATTGTCAGATTTCGGTTTAGAGGAGGAGCTCAGAGTTGATGAGCCGGCACATTGAGAAGCTCCAATAGATGGGAACGTGGATCCCAAGGTGGATGTTTAGAGCTATACTTTCTCATGTTCTAGACTAGGAAATTNTTCTCACCTTGTCCTCCAAGGTAAGGCTCGCAAGCCAACCCATCAACTGCCCATGCCAACAGAAGTCATACATAAATTGGGGCAAAGCTTTATACTTTTTCCCCTAAAACTTAAAATAAACACCGTTCGGTGTATAAGTAGTCACTCTCTTCTGATCACTGTCAATGACGACCCGATGTGTCGCCAACCAATCCATCCCGAGGATAATATCGAACTCCGACATGTACATGACTCTAAGGTCTACAGTGAGTAAAATCCCTGAGATCTCTAACTAATAGCCTCGACATATCCGGTCAACACATACCCTAGCTCCTAGGGGTGAATTCACATACAATAGCTCTTCCAAGGTATCAACCTCTAAGCCCAGATCCCTCACACGTGATGCAGATATGAATGAATGCAATGCACCAGAGTCAAATAACACCCTAGCCCATAAGCGAGAGAGTAGAAATGTACCCTGAACGACCGAATGATCCACTGGCTCAGTCTGAGGTGTGATGGCGTAGACACACCCCTAGGTCCCCGAAATCCCGACCTGCATGCCCTGTCCTCGGCCTTGACCCATGGTGGGATAGGGAGGAATAAAATATGTTTGTGCATGTCCCATCGACTACTGGGACTGAGATAACCCGTAGCTTTGGGATCTTTGCCTCTGAGGAAAATCTCGCTTCATTTGACCTGGCTGGTGGCAATGGAAACATGTCCGTTGACCGACCTGATAAGTTGTCCTAGGGTTTCCCCCACCTTGGGAGAATCGACCTTGGCTTTGGCCTTGCTGGCTATAGCCCTATCCCTATGGAGCAGAAGTCCTTTGTCTCTTTTCTGAATTGAAAAAAGAATGTAACTCCTTTCCCCACACTTTTATCTTTAAATAACAAGTAATCATTTCTTTTTTTCAAAATACTAATATTATAAAACCCGGGTAAATATGTGACATCGATTGTAGTAGAACTTGTACCAACTATGTTTGATGTACAAATATATGTTGTATAAGTTTGGGTTGGTGTTGGAAGGGTTTGGAATAAATTGGAAAGAAAAAACAAGTGAAAGATACATTTCTGGGTAAAACCTACCAGTAGATTTTGTACAGATAGGTGTTGTCACAGACAAAACCTTCCGGTAGGTTATCGGAAGAACAATCCCAGTAGGTCAAATCAACTGGTAGGTTATCGGCAGAACAATTTTGGTAGGTCAAATTTACCGATAGGTTACCGATAGAACTTTTCTAGAGGACAAAACCTACCGGTAGGTCCATAAAAACCTACCGGTAGGTCTATAAAAATCTACCGATAGAGTTTCCAAAAATCAGCAATTTTAAAGCTGTTACGCCAAGCTTTGGGACTATGCAATCTTTCCTTCAAAGGTTATAAATGGATAATAATAGAGTACCACAGATGGTATGTTAGACCTTGGATGGGTCAATCAATTTAAACCTTCATTAATAGCGGTTCGGAGGAATAAAATAATAATTTTAGTGTTTCGAGTGTAAATTTACTTTAGTATAAAGATAAATCATAAAACTAAATATTTTTAGGTTAAAATAACATTAAAAATGAATCCAGAAAGTCTAAAAACCTTGGATAGTCATAGAGATCAAATTGGAGATATTTAGTGGCAAAATCTTAATTTAGGAGAAAAATATAATTTTTGGCCCTATGAACAGTAAAATTCGGGATTGGGCTAACTTAAACACCATTTTCATCCCATTTTCTTTCATTCTCTCACTTCACTCTCACCCCAAACCACTTAGAATCCTAGGAGAAGATAAAGGGAGAAAGAAAAGGGAGGAAAGAAGTCTCTACAGCTTGGGCTTTGCTTAGAACTTTTGATTCAAGGTAGGACCTTCCCACTCTTGTTCATTGAGGTTAGGGCTTACATGTATGTATTCTTTTCACTCTCAATCATATATGTACGCTATGGAATCCTTACTCCTTGATATTTTTGCAAAGATTTCCATGTTTTGAAGGAAGCTATAGAGGAATAGCTATCAAATCTCTTTTTCTTGCCTTAGAACCCTAGTTTTCAAGAGAAATGAATTTTCTCTTGATTTTTCCTTTGTCCTTGATTTCAAAACTTTAGTGCTTTGCATTGAACAATAAAATAGTATTATTGATGATCTCTTGCTTACTTTCTTAAATTATTCTATGGTAATACTACATGTGAAATTTAGAAATTTGGAAATTTGCTTGTTATTTGAGAAATTGTTGGGAATTGTATCTCTTGTGGATGTTTGGATAACCATGGGTGGCCGCTGATCGGGTATCGTAGAGTTGGTAGATGCATTACCTACTCCGTGCGGATTTGAATTTTTTCTACCACTCGTAGTGGGGTTGGTGTCTTGTGAGGACCAAATCACTATTCACTTACGGGTACCGAGTATGAGGGTTAGTATACTATTCCTGGGTTGAATTCGTCACTGCCAATGTGTTGGTATACGCCCTTCCTAAAAGTTGGATATCCTTGCGAGGATTGGGTGGGTGTGTGTGTGTGGGTCAGGATATTCTCGATGTGTTTATTCATGCGATATCATACATCATACTTGAGATACATATGCATATACATAGATATATAATGTTGTGAAAGATAAAAGTTATGGGTTGATATACATTATTGGAAATGGTACAAATTATGGGTAGTGTTTGTTGTTGTGGAAACGGTTTATGATTGGAAATGGCTTATTGTGGGAAATTAGTTTTATTTCTTCTTTTAATTTATTGATATTGCTTAAACTTGAGATCGGATGAACTGTCACTGTTTTCTTTCAAAAAGTTATATATGATATTTGTGAAATGAGACCAACTTGTTTTATATGTTTTCAAAACCTTATCCAAGTTTGGGAGGATTTTCCTACAGAGCTTAGTGCTCACCCCCTACAAACAATATTTATTTTCAGATTTCGGTTTAGAGGAGGAGCTCAGAGTTGATGAGCCGGCACATTGAGAAGCTCCAATAGATGGGAACGTGGATCCCAAGGTGGATGTTTAGAGCTATACTTTCTCATGTTCTAGACTAGGAAATTATTTTGAGACAATGTGAAGTCTAATATTTTGTTATTCCGTTGCGAGATTAAGTTTGATTCTTTTGAATGTAATTGTCATGGTTTGACATATTATTTTGGATGAAGTTGTATATATATTATGGATGATGAATGAAATTATCTTTATTTATGAATTTTATTAGTTGCTCTCATGATGTGAATGATTTTAAATAGTAATGCTGTCCAAGGGGGATTTTGGGGCATTACAAAGAGGGTTGACCCACCTTCTTCTTGTCTTTAGCACCTGCTTCCCGGATGTTCCGTGTGTCCGCAACTTCTCTCTCAATGGTCATAGTTGTTGTGACCATCGAATCCAAGTTCTGCAGGCAGTGGCCCACAATTTTATCCCGGATGAACAGTTTCAAACCATCCTTAAACTTCCTCACTTTGGCCATGTCTGTGGCTACGTAGTCATCAGCGAAACGGGCTAACTCAGTGAACTTAGCCACGTATTCCAACACTATCATTATCCCTTGTCTCAAATCCAAGAATTCCCAAGCCTTTGCATGTCGAGCGGCCGTTGGGAAGTATTTACCCATGAAGAGCTCTCGGAACTCTCCCCATGTCATTTCTTCCAAGTTCTTAGAGTCCTGTGCGCATTCCCACCATAGTTGGGTTTCTCCCTCTAGCTAGAATGCAACTCGCCTTATCTTTGTGGCATCGAAAATGATCTCCATTGCCTCTAAAATCTTATCAACCTGCTAGAACCAATGGTCGGCTANGTAGACACACCCCTAGGTCCCCGAAATCCCGACCTGCATGCCCTGTCCTCGGCCTTGACCCATGGTGGGATAGGGAGGAATAAAATATGTTTGTGCATGTCCCATCGACTACTGGGACTGAGATAACCCGTAGCTTTGGGATCTTTGCCTCTGAGGAAAATCTCGCTTCATTTGACCTGGCTGGTGGCAATGGAAACATGTCCGTTGACCGACCTGATAAGTTGTCCTAGGGTTTCCCCCACCTTGGGAGAATCGACCTTGGCTTTGGCCTTGCTGGCTATAGCCCTATCCCTATGGAGCAGAAGTCCTTTGTCTCTTTTCTGAATTGAAAAAAGAATGTAACTCCTTTCCCCACACTTTTATCTTTAAATAACAAGTAATCATTTCTTTTTTTCAAAATACTAATATTATAAAACCCGGGTAAATATGTGACATCGATTGTAGTAGAACTTGTACCAACTATGTTTGATGTACAAATATATGTTGTATAAGTTTGGGTTGGTGTTGGAAGGGTTTGGAATAAATTGGAAAGAAAAAACAGGTGAAAGATACATTTCTGGGTAAAACCTACCAGTAGATTTTGTACAGATAGGTGTTGTCACAGACAAAACCTTCCGGTAGGTTATCGGAAGAACAATCCCAGTAGGTCAAATCAACTGGTAGGTTATCGGCAGAACAATTTTGGTAGGTCAAATTTACCGATAGGTTACCGATAGAATTTTTCTAGAGGACAAAACCTACCGGTAGGTCCATAAAAACCTACCGGTAGGTCTATAAAAATCTACCGATAGAGTTTCCAAAAATCAGCAATTTTAAAGCTGTTACGCCAAGCTTTGGGACTATGCAATCTTTNTCATCAAGCCCTAAGTAATTTGTATACCTATGCTCTAATACCAAGCTGTGACGCCCCTAAAACCGGGGGTCATTTATTAACTGTTGACCCTCCGTCATCCCACGAAAATACCCGTGATAGTCGCACAACTCGGCTCCATGTTAATAGCATCCCCCTAACCGGGATTTCANCAGAACAATTTTGGTAGGTCAAATTTACCGATAGGTTACCGATAGAATTTTTCTAGAGGACAAAACCTACCGGTAGGTCCATAAAAACCTACCGGTAGGTCTATAAAAATCTACCGATAGAGTTTCCAAAAATCAGCAATTTTAAAGCTGTTACGCCAAGCTTTGGGACTATGCAATCTTTCCTTCAAAGGTTATAAATGGATAATAATAGAGTACCACAGATGGTATGTTAGACCTTGGATGGGTCAATCAATTTAAACCTTCATTAATAGCGGTTCGGAGGAATAAAATAATAATTTTAGTGTTTCGAGTGTAAATTTACTTTAGTATAAAGATAAATCATAAAACTAAATATTTTTAGGTTAAAATNAATCCAACCGTGGAGCAAAGTATCACAATTCATACTCCATCATAGTCCATTTATATCCTTGGAACCCAAGAACTCATAGGCCAAAAATTTGGTAAAGTAATTTTAAAATTTTTAAAATTTTGGAAAGAGTACTAGTACACTGTACCGGTACGCTGCTATGCTCACTGGACCTCGTTGTACCGGTACCAATTGCCCATTGGACTTCAGTGTACCGGTATGCAATACTGGTACTCTTGGCCAACTTTTGCCTATTTCACCTGTTTTTCATTTCTAACTCATCCATAAGTATATNGGGAGAAAGAAAAGGGAGGAAAGAAGTCTCTACAGCTTGGGCTTTGCTTAGAACTTTTGATTCAAGGTAGGACCTTCCCACTCTTGTTCATTGAGGTTAGGGCTTACATGTATGTATTCTTTTCACTCTCAATCATATATGTACGCTATGGAATCCTTACTCCTTGATATTTTTGCAAAGATTTCCATGTTTTGAAGGAAGCTATAGAGGAATAGCTATCAAATCTCTTTTTCTTGCCTTAGAACCCTAGTTTTCAAGAGAAATGAATTTTCTCTTGATTTTTCCTTTGTCCTTGATTTCAAAACTTTAGTGCTTTGTATTGAACAATAAAATAGTATTATTGATGATCTCTTGCTTACTTTCTTAAATTATTCTATGGTAATACTACATGTGAAATTTAGAAATTTGGAAATTTGCTTGTTATTTGAGAAATTGTTGGGAATTGTATCTCTTGTGGATGTTTGGATAACCATGGGTGGCCGCTGATCGGGTATCGTAGAGTTGGTAGATGCATTACCTACTCCGTGCGGATTTGAATTTTTTCTACCACTCGTAGTGGGGTTGGTGTCTTGTGAGGACCAAATCACTATTCACTTACGGGTACCGAGTATGAGGGTTAGTATACTATTCCTGGGTTGAATTCGTCACTGCCAATGTGTTGGTATACGCCCTTCCTAAAAGTTGGATATCCTTGCGAGGATTGGGTGGGTGTGTGTGTGTGGGTCAGGATATTCTCGATGTGTTTATTCATGCGATATCATACATCATACTTGAGATACATATGCATATACATAGATATATAATGTTGTGAAAGATAAAAGTTATGGGTTGATATACATTATTGGAAATGGTACAAATTGTGGGTAGTGTTTGTTGTTGTGGAAACGGTTTATGATTGGAAATGGCTTATTGTGGGAAATTAGTTTTATTTCTTCTTTTAATTTATTGATATTGCTTAAACTTGAGATCGGATGAACTGTCACTGTTTTCTTTCAAAAAGTTATATATGATATTTGTGAAATGAGACCGACTTGTTTTATATGTTTTCAAAACCTTATCCAAGTTTGGGAGGATTTTCCTACAGAGCTTAGTGCTCACCCCCTACAAACAATATTTATTTTCAGATTTCGGTTTAGAGGAGGAGCTCAGAGTTGATGAGCCGGCACATTGAGAAGCTCCAATAGATGGGAACGTGGATCCCAAGGTGGATGTTTAGAGCTATACTTTCTCATGTTCTAGACTAGGAAATTATTTTGAGACAATGTGAAGTCTAATATTTTGTTATTCCGTTGCGAGATTAAGTTTGATTCTTTTGAATGTAATTGTCATGGTTTGACATATTATTTTGGATGAAGTTGTATATATATTATGGATGATGAATGAAATTATCTTTATTTATGAATTTTATTAGTTGCTCTCATGATGTGAATGATTTTAAATAGTAATGCTGTCCAAGGGGGATTTTGGGGCATTACAAAGAGGGTTGACCCACCTTCTTCTTGTCTTTAGCACCTGCTTCCCGGATGTTCCGTGTGTCCGCAACTTCTCTCTCAATGGTCATAGTTGTTGTGACCATCGAATCCAAGTTCTGCAGGCAGTGGCCCACAATTTTATCCCGGATGAACAGTTTCAAACCATCCTTAAACTTCCTCACTTTGGCCATGTCTGTGGCTACGTAGTCATCAGCGAAACGGGCTAACTCAGTGAACTTAGCCACGTATTCCAACACTATCATTATCCCTTGTCTCAAATCCAAGAATTCCCAAGCCTTTGCATGTCGAGCGGCCGTTGGGAAGTATTTACCCATGAAGAGCTCTCGGAACTCTCCCCATGTCATTTCTTCCAAGTTCTTAGAGTCCTGTGCGCATTCCCACCATAGTTGGGTTTCTCCCTCTAGCTAGAATGCAACTCGCCTTATCTTTGTGGCATCGAAAATGATCTCCATTGCCTCTAAAATCTTATCAACCTGCTAGAACCAATGGTCGGCTACCATCGGATCCGCCCCTCCCTTAAAAATCGAAGGCTTGTGTAGAGGTTACTCGTGCCTCTTTGTCCCACACTTGCACTAGCCTATGCAATAGTAGCAACTGTAGCACTAGCATGTGCAATAGTAGTAGCCGTAGTACCAATAGCCTCCATGAAGGGTTAATGGTCAAAGGTCGGTGGTAATTGATTATTGTTCCGCCCACCACCTTGGCGTCCTCTTCCTCTACTAGCCATTTACACACATGTCAGATAGCAATAGAGCGCCAATTTAGTATCTCATAATAGGGACCAGATTTTAAACTTTGAGATTCATCTCCTTGTCCCCCTAGTAGAGCCTATGCCACCCACTAGTAGTCCTTTACACCTCGAACTATCCCATTCCATTGTTTTTCGACCCCCAAGGTTATGTTTTCTAACCCTAGTGTCTCTTTTTCATATACATTTTACCATGTATATCATTCACATAGCATACAACACATATCACATAGCATATAACAATTTTAGCATACAACATGTAGTGCACAATGAATGCAATGGTCTAGACTCATGCTCATCAAGCCCTAAGTAATTTGTATACCTATGCTCTAATACCAAGCTGTGACGCCCCTAAAACCGGGGGTCATTTATTAACTGTTGACCCTCCGTCATCCCACGAAAATACCCGTGATAGTCGCACAACTCGGCTCCATGTTAATAGCATCCCCCTAACCGGGATTTCAACCCACACGTAAAACCCGTGTTTGTTTTATCATTTAATCCAACCGTGGAGCAAAGTATCACAATTCATACTCCATCATAGTCCATTTATATCCTTGGAACCCAAGAACTCATAGGCCAAAAATTTGGTAAAGTAATTTTAAAATTTTTAAAATTTTGGAAAGAGTACTAGTACACTGTACCGGTACGCTGCTATGCTCACTGGACCTCGTTGTACCGGTACCAATTGCCCATTGGACTTCAGTGTACCGGTACGCAATACTGGTACTCTTGGCCAACTTTTGCCTATTTCACCTGTTTTTCATTTCTAACTCATCCATAAGTATATCATTTCTATCCAACACATGTATAATGAAGGTTTTTATTTAATACAAGGTCTATACACATTCTATTTCATTCATTACATAATTTACATACCAAAATGGAACTTTCATAATTGTTTTACAAAACTCAAAATAAAGCCACATTCCAGCTTTCTTCACCCTTGGAGTCCTATGTAAGGGCCTTCTACCGATGTATGTCCTGCACCTGAAATATTTTTTCGTATAGGGTGAGCCACGCCCAGTAGAGTATTTCCTACAGAGACTATTCTNCATTGAACAATAAAATAGTATTATTGATGATCTCTTGCTTACTTTCTTAAATTATTCTATGGTAATACTACATGTGAAATTTAGAAATTTGGAAATTTGCTTGTTATTTGAGAAATTGTTGGGAATTGTATCTCTTGTGGATGTTTGGATAACCATGGGTGGCCGCTGATCGGGTATCGTAGAGTTGGTAGATGCATTACCTACTCCGTGCGGATTTGAATTTTTTCTACCACTCGTAGTGGGGTTGGTGTCTTGTGAGGACCAAATCACTATTCACTTACGGGTACCGAGTATGAGGGTTAGTATACTATTCCTGGGTTGAATTCGTCACTGCCAATGTGTTGGTATACGCCCTTCCTAAAAGTTGGATATCCTTGCGAGGATTGGGTGGGTGTGTGTGTGTGGGTCAGGATATTCTCGATGTGTTTATTCATGCGATATCATACATCATACTTGAGATACATATGCATATACATAGATATATAATGTTGTGAAAGATAAAAGTTATGGGTTGATATACATTATTGGAAATGGTACAAATTGTGGGTAGTGTTTGTTGTTGTGGAAACGGTTTATGATTGGAAATGGCTTATTGTGGGAAATTAGTTTTATTTCTTCTTTTAATTTATTGATATTGCTTAAACTTGAGATCGGATGAACTGTCACTGTTTTCTTTCAAAAAGTTATATATGATATTTGTGAAATGAGACCGACTTGTTTTATATGTTTTCAAAACCTTATCCAAGTTTGGGAGGATTTTCCTACAGAGCTTAGTGCTCACCCCCTACAAACAATATTTATTTTCAGATTTCGGTTTAGAGGAGGAGCTCAGAGTTGATGAGCCGGCACATTGAGAAGCTCCAATAGATGGGAACGTGGATCCCAAGGTGGATGTTTAGAGCTATACTTTCTCATGTTCTAGACTAGGAAATTATTTTGAGACAATGTGAAGTCTAATATTTTGTTATTCCGTTGCGAGATTAAGTTTGATTCTTTTGAATGTAATTGTCATGGTTTGACATATTATTTTGGATGAAGTTGTATATATATTATGGATGATGAATGAAATTATCTTTATTTATGAATTTTATTAGTTGCTCTCATGATGTGAATGATTTTAAATAGTAATGCTGTCCAAGGGGGATTTTGGGGCATTACAAAGAGGGTTGACCCACCTTCTTCTTGTCTTTAGCACCTGCTTCCCGGATGTTCCGTGTGTCCGCAACTTCTCTCTCAATGGTCATAGTTGTTGTGACCATCGAATCCAAGTTCTGCAGGCAGTGGCCCACAATTTTATCCCGGATGAACAGTTTCAAACCATCCTTAAACTTCCTCACTTTGGCCATGTCTGTGGCTACGTAGTCATCAGCGAAACGGGCTAACTCAGTGAACTTAGCCACGTATTCCAACACTATCATTATCCCTTGTCTCAAATCCAAGAATTCCCAAGCCTTTGCATGTCGAGCGGCCGTTGGGAAGTATTTACCCATGAAGAGCTCTCGGAACTCTCCCCATGTCATTTCTTCCAAGTTCTTAGAGTCCTGTGCGCATTCCCACCATAGTTGGGTTTCTCCCTCTAGCTAGAATGCAACTCGCCTTATCTTTGTGGCATCGAAAATGATCTCCATTGCCTCTAAAATCTTATCAACCTGCTAGAACCAATGGTCGGCTACCATCGGATCCGCCCCTCCCTTAAAAATCGAAGGCTTGTGTAGAGGTTACTCGTGCCTCTTTGTCCCACACTTGCACTAGCCTATGCAATAGTAGCAACTGTAGCACTAGCATGTGCAATAGTAGTAGCCGTAGTACCAATAGCCTCCATGAAGGGTTAATGGTCAAAGGTCGGTGGTAATTGATTATTGTTCCGCCCACCACCTTGGCGTCCTCTTCCTCTACTAGCTNCAGCTTTCTTCACCCTTGGAGTCCTATGTAAGGGCCTTCTACCGATGTATGTCCTGCACCTTAAATATTTTTTCGTATAGGGTGAGCCACGCCCAGTAGAGTATTTCCTACAGAGACTATTCTCCAATCTAAATGCATATGAATGTTCATACAATACTTTACCACCAACAACATCCCAACTAAGAATATATTATTCAAAGTTGAAATCTCAGCAAACCATGTCATGAAATGAGATGAGACTCATTCATGCAACTCAACCCGAGCCTTTCCTGGCTCCTTTTCCCCCATGTATGTCATGAGTACAAAACCGGTTTTCCAAGCCCCGCCATTGGCGCTTCACACCCAATGACTAATTAAAATTCTTCGGGTCTTTCTTGGGGTGAGTATTTATAGACTTACACCAACGGCACCCAACCGAAACGGAATTCATTGACCTCCACCAACAGTTCCGCGTACACCGACATACTTTATGGGCTCTTATACCAACGGAGTGTGTATCCGATTATTGGGTCTCTCACCCGAGAGATAGTCTAGCCCTTCTTGCTAACCTTGACCCAATTCTTTATTCATACCACCGTGCGACTCAGTCGGATCTGCGATCCAATTTTTTCGAGCCCACCATCATCCACCTATTTGGTGTTTGATATCCACCATGCACACACACACCCCCACTCATGGCTATGGATGCAGTTCCTCCGTGCAAATGCAATGTAATGCATCACTGCTTAATCAATGTCATGCCCATATGTAATGAATGTCACATGAGCAAGTTTAACCTCATATAGATACATGTTTCATGACCAATTATATCATATGCATATAATCACCAAACTTTACCACAATTCTAATATATCAATAAACATATATCAACATTTCATTTCTAACAATAATTCGCAAGCATGTTATTACATAACATATGCTAATAACACACTTAAATTCCAAGGCATAAAGTAAACACATAACATACCCACGTAATACCCAATTTCCATGAATCACATTGAGTCAAATTCACATACCCAATTCAAGATAAAATTCATTCTACCCAATTTCAATACGCATTTCATTAAATCCAGCATAATAGGCAAGTGCTATAGCATCCTATCAACATACCCATTTCATATAAGCATCCTGAGTTGTAAATAAACCTAAGTAGGAGGGAAATCCACCTCTTGAAGTGTAAAAAGCCGTCAAGAAACTCCAAGAACCCCAAAAACGAGCCAGAATCTCTAGCTTCCAAAAATCCCATTCCTTGATCTTCGGTAAAACTTGCACTTTTTGGTATAACCACGTAGCCCTTGTCGAGGAGATCGACTTTTGTTCTTGGCTCGTGTTGATTTGAGCACCATAGGGCCGTTGATTGTAGAGAGAACTTGAGTTTCACTCTCTTCTTTTCTATCGGGTAATGACTGAGCAAAAATGGGGGAAGAAATCAGATTTTTCTTCTATTTATACCTTAGAATACTTGGCCCACAACACATCACACGGCCCTCTATTTTTCGAGTCTGTTTTCATCCCGAAACGATTAAATTTCGTTTCGGTTCAAGTTCAAAATATTTTATTTTAACTTATCTTAAATTATTTTCCAAATTTTTAAATTTTTATTAAAAGTTCTATTTTTGAGTCACTCGAGACTAGATTTCACGAGATGAATCCAACGGTGAAATCTATTTCGTTATTCGAGTTTTAGAAAATTTCAGGTTTACAACCTGTACTGTAGTGACAAATTACCATTTTCTCATTTTTCATAAAAATTTTAAATTTACCCAGGTTTTACAATGTTATGGCATTTTCAGAAAGATTACCATAAGCGAAGGGCATGGTTTGAAAAGAAAGGTAAACATTTAGCTTTTGTATATTTTGAATCAAACCTTACTGAAATTCCTTCAAATATTTGGTGGATTGATTTTGGTGCTACTATTCATGTTTCAAATACGATGTAGGGATTCTTTACAACCCAGACCATAAATCCAAATGAGAAATTCATATTCATGAGTAATCGGGTCAAAGCTCGAGTTGAAGCTATTAGGACTTTTTGTTTATTTCTAGCTACTGGTTATCATTTAGATTTATTTAAGACACTTTATGTTCCTTCTATTTCTAGAAATTTAGTTTCTTTGTCTAGACTTGATGTTGATGGATATTCCTTTAAATTTGATAATAAGAGTGTTAGTTTGTTTAAGAATACCTCTTTCATTTGTGCTGGTATTCTTCATGATAGTTTGTACAAATTAAAACTTGATGACCTATTTGCTAAGTCTCTTCTAAACCTACATCATAATGTTGGAACCAAAAATAGCATGATGGAAGAAAATTCTTCCAACTTGTGGCACAAACGACTGGGTCATATATCCCAAGAAAGGTTAGAGAGATTGGTGATGGAAGGGATTCTTCCGAATTTAGATTTCAATGATCTCGGAGTGTGTGTGGATTGTATTAAGGGAAAACAAACCAAACATACCAAGAAAGGTGCCACAAGAAATAATGAACTCCTTGAAATTATCTATACAGACATATGTGGATCTTTTGACACTCCATCTATTGGTGGAGAAAAGTATTTTATTATTTTTATAGATGATTTTTTTGATTTTTTTTATATCTATTTATTGCATAAAAAATCTCAGTCAGTGGATACCCTTGATGTGTACATTACTAAGGTTGAAAGACGGGTAGATAGAAATGTGAAAGTTATCAGATCAGATCGAGGTGGCAAATATTATGGAAGATATGATGGTTTGGGACAATGTCCTAGTCCATTTGCTAAACTCCTTAAAAAGCATGGTATTTGTGCACAATACACTATGTCTAGTACGCCACAACAGAATGGTGTAGCTAAAAGGCGTAACCGTACTTTAATGGATATGGTTAGGAGCATGTTAAGTAATTTCTCATTATCCTTATCTTTGTGGATGGAAGCTCTTAAGACTTTTGTCTATTTGTTAAATTGGGTTCCTAGGAAGGCAGTTCCAAAGACTCATTTCGAACTATGGACAGGAAGGAAGCCGAGTTTAAGACACCTGAATGTTTGGGGTTGTCCAGCAGAGGCTAGGATTTATAATCCTCATGAAAAGAAATTGGATTTTAGAACGATTAGCAGTTACTTTATTGGTTACCCAAAAAAATTCAAAGGGTATAGGTTTTACTCTCCTACCCATAGCACAAAAATTGTTGAAACTGGTAGTACCAGAATCATTGAGGATGGTGAAACTAGTGGGAGTAATAAATCAAGTAATATGATTATTGAAGAAGTTAGAGAGAAAGTCCCATCACCCATAACTTCTAACGATGTTGTTGTTTCTATAATTGTTGTACAATTTGACAACGTTGAACAACAATTAAATGATCAACCACTACATAATGATGTTGTCACCATTGAACCGGTAGTAGGAGAATCACAAAGGATAGAATTAAGACGGTCTCAAAGAAAAAGAAGAACAGTTATTCCAGATGATTATGTGATATATCTACAAGAATTTGACTTTGATATATGAACAAGTAAAGGTCCAGTTTTATTTTTGGAAGCCACAGAAAGTGATGATTCTGCTAAATGGATTGATACTATGAATGATGAATTGAAATCAATGNAACGGTCTCAAAGAAAAAGAAGAACAGTTATTCCAGATGATTATGTGATATATCTACAAGAATTTGACTTTCATATATGAACAAGTAAAGATCCAGTTTTATTTTTGGAAGCCACGGAAAGTGATGATTCTGCTAAATGGATTGATACTATGAATGATGAATTGAAATCAATGGAATAGAATGAAGTTTAAGATCTAGTAGAATTGCCTGAAGGAAATAAGAAAGTCGGGTGTAAATGGGTCTTTAAGACCAAACGTGACTTCAATGGTAATATCGAGCAACATAAATCCAAACTTGTGGCCAAAGGTTTCACTCANAAAGGAAATAAGAAAGTCAGGTGTAAATGGGTCTTTAAGACCAAACATGACTTCAATGGTAATATCGAGCAACATAAATCCAAACTTGTGGCCAAAGGTTTCACNGAAGGAAATAAGAAAGTCGGGTGTAAATGGGTCTTTAAGACCAAACGTGACTTCAATGGTAATATCGAGCAACATAAATCCAAACTTGTGGCCAAAGGTTTCACTCAGAAAGGAGGCATTGATTATAAAGAGGCCTTCTCTCCTGTATCCAAGAAGGACTCACTTAGAATTATTATGGCATTGGTGGCCCATTATGATTTGGAGTTACACCAAATGGATTTGAAAACCCCTTTTCTAAATGGAAGTTTAGAGGAAGAAGTCTATATGGATCAACTTGAAGGATTCTCCACTAAGGGAAAAGAGCACATGGTTTTCAAACTTAAGAAGTCAATATATGGACTTAAACAAGCTTCCCGACAATGGTACCTTAAGTTCAATGATACCATTACTTCCTTTGGTTTTAAGGAAAACACCATTGATTGATGTATATATCTAAAGATTAGTGGGAGCAAGTTTATATTTTTTATTTTGTATGTTAATGATATATTGCTTGCCAGTAGTGATCTTGGATTATTGCATGACACTAAGAAATTTCTCTCTACGATGTTTGAAATGAAATATACGGTTGAGGCAACCTACATGATAGGAATTGAAATGGAGAATTGTTCAGATAGTGTTGCCCCAATTTNTGATATATTGCTTGCCAGTAGTGATCTTGGATTATTGCATGACACTAAGAAATTTCTCTCTAAGATGTTTGAAATGAAATATACGGTTGAGGCAACCTACATGATAGGAATTGAAATGGAGAATTGTTCAGATAGTGTTGCCCCAATTTAGAAAAGGGATAAGTTTAGCCTTATGCAATGCCCAAAGAATGAATAGGAACGGAAAGAAATGGAAAGGATTCCTTATACTTTTGCAGTAGGAAGCCTAATGTATGCACAGACCTGCACTAGGCCTGTAGGCCTGACATTAGTTTTGCAATTGATATGTTAGAGAGATACCAAAGTAATCCCAGAATGGATCATTGTAAAGCTGTAAAGAAAGTGATGAGGTACTTGAATGGAACAAAGTAATATATGTTAACATTTAGGAGGTCTGATCATCTAGAGGTTATTGGCTACTCAGANTAGGCCTGACATTAGTTTTGCAATTGATATGTTAGAAAGATACCAAAGTAATCCCATAATGGATCATTGTAAAGCTGTAAAGAAAGTGATGAGGTACTTGAATGGAACAAAGTAATATATGTTAACATTTAGGAGGTCTGATCATCTAGAGGTTATTGGCTACTCAGATTTGGATTTTGCCAGATGTATGGATAGTAGAAAGTCCACTTTTGGTTATTTGTTCCTTTAAGCTAGAGGAGCAATCTCATGGAAAAGTGCAAAGCAAACTATCATAGCTTCATCTACAATGGAAGCTGAATTTATGCAAACTTTGAGGTTACAATTCATGGATTGTGGTTGCGGAATTTTATCTTAGGAATTGAAATTGTCGACACTATTGCCAAGCTGTTGAGAATTTATTGTTATAACTCCACAACAGTGTTGTTCTCCAAGAATGACAAGTATTCTAAAGGTGCCAAACACATGGAATTGAAATAATTTGTCATCAAGGAGGAAGGTCAAAAGAAACGAGTGTCTATATAGCACATTAGCACAGAGCTCATGATTACAGATCCATTAACAAAAAGGTTATCATCAAAGACATTTAAGGAACATGTTAACATAATGGGTCTTGAATATAACCCATGATGTTTACTTGATGTTGGATTATTTGTTACGTTTATTTGCTAGACACTTTTAATTTTGGATGTATTTTATGATATTTCATGTTTCCATTATTTATGTACAGATGTTACATTGGATGAATGATAATAGGTGTGTCCTTTGGCATAAGGCATTATTGTTGGACCTCTTTTATATACACTTCTCACTTATAGATCATGTTAGACAAGTTACTAGTGTTGTGGTACATGAAAGGGACTATGTTACTGCCATGACTTGCATTAGTGATTTGTTTAATTGTGGTATTATGATGACCAAATTAAGTAGTGATGGATGGGATTTAATGCGCGTGTATGTTAAGGTTGTTAGAACCAACTGCAAGATAATCATATGAGCCAAGTGGGAGAATGTAAGACTTAAATGTAGCTTACATGATTTTTAGCACATGTGATATTTATTGATGACTAATTAATCAGTGAATTGGTTGGGTCAAGATAATGATAAGGTTATCAATCCCAAACTAACTGGATAATTGATATTTTCTGATTGGTCAATGAGAAGTAGTAGTTTCCTAATATCCTACTTTGATGAGAAGTGGAGTTCATGTAACACCCCAAAATTCACCCTGTGAGGCATTACTACCTATAACCATTCATATCATGAGAGCAACTAATAAATCCATAAATAACCGGGGGTCCTTAATTTAACAAAATTCGGGCAAAGTCTCCTTTGTTTGGGGAGCTCTACCCAAAACACAACTTGTGCAATTATACTACTTTGACCACACTGGGTCCATTTATCCATAAAATATTTTCAACATTATCCAAAAGAATATGCCAAACCATTGCATTTACATCTTAAAAATTAACTAATATAACGCAGCAGGATTAACAAAATAAACTAGACTTTACAGTGTACAAAAGAGTATCCTAGTCTAGTACAAGAGAAAAGGGGTCGCTTTATGCGTCCACCTCGAGATCCACACTCCCGTCAATTGGAGCCTCCCACTGGGTGGCCTCCTCGGCTCCTAACTCCTCCTCAAGTGCATAATCTGAAAAATATTAGCAGTAGGGGGTAAGCACGAAGCTCTGTAGAAAATTTTTCTCAAACCCAAACAAGGTTTAGAAAACATATAAAATTTGGTCAGTCTCCTTTTTTTTTTTTAACACAAAATATCATATATAAATTTTGAAAGAAAACAGGGCATTTTAAATAGATCTCAAGTTTAAGGGATAACAGTAATTAAAGAATAAATGAACACAATATACAATTAAATAACNGGAATTTTATCTTAGGAATTGAAATTGTCGACACTATTGCCAAGCTGTTGAGAATTTATTGTTATAACTCCACAACAGTGTTGTTCTCCAAGAATGACAAGTATTCTAAAGGTGCCAAACACATGGAATTGAAATAATTTGTCATCAAGGAGGAAGGTCAAAAGAAACGAGTGTCTATATAGCACATTAGCACAGAGCTCATGATTACAGATCCATTAACAAAAAGGTTATCATCAAAGACATTTAAGGAACATGTTAACATAATGGGTCTTGAATATAACCCATGATGTTTACTTGATGTTGGATTATTTGTTACGTTTATTTGCTAGACACTTTTAATTTTGGATGTATTTTATGATATTTCATGTTTCCATTATTTATGTACATATGTTACATTGGATGAATGATAATAGGTGTGTCCTTTGGCATAAGGCATTATTGTTGGACCTCTTTTATATACACTTCTCACTTATAGATCATGTTAGACAAGTTACTAGTGTTGTGGTACATGAAAGGGACTATGTTACTGCCATGACTCGCATTAGTGATTTGTTTAATTGTGGTATTATGATGACCAAATTAAGTAGTGATGGATTGGATTTAATGCGCGCGTATGTTAAGGTTGTTAGAACCAACTGCAAGATAATCATATGAGCCAAGTGGGAGAATGTAAGACTTAAATGTGGCTTACATGATTTTTAGCACATGTGATATTTATTGATGACTAATTAATCAGTGAATTGGTTAGGTCAAGATAATGATAAGGTTATCAATCCCAAACTAACTGGATAATTGATATTTTCTAATTGGTCAATGAGAAGTAGTAGTTTCCTAATATCCTACTTTGATGAGAAGTGGAGTTCATGTAACACCCCAAAATTCACCCTGGGAGGCATTACTACCTATAATCATTCATATCATGAGAGCAACTAATAAATCCATAAATAATTGGGGGTCCTTAATTTAACAAAATTCGGGCAGAGTCTCCTTTGTTTGGGGAGCTCTACCCAAAACACAACCTGTGCAATTATACTACTTTGACCACACTGGGTCCATTTATCCATAAAATATTTTCAACATTATCCAAAAGAATATGCCAAACCATTGCANTGTATACCATACCAATGGAATTACCGAATCCCTCCCCAGGAAAGGTATACCATCCCTAGTTCGAACTCTAGGCGTACGATAACAGTTGTGTTGTCAAACACCAATCCACTACAAGTGTAAGAAACCATCTCCCCCCACCACGGGGTTCGACTGACATTTACACTCTACGGCATATCTCGTAAGTAATTCAAGTCCATCACAAACAACCATACACAAGAGGAAACCAAGAATATCTCCATTTGCAACTATCTCAAAGGAACCAAATTCCACCATTTCTCAAGTAATCCATCATAGCATAATTTAAGAAAAATGAACAAGAGATCATTATAAACCTCATTTGATTATACAAGGTAAAGCACTAAAGTTTGGTAATCAAGACAAAAGGAATTTAAGAGGAAAAATCCATTTTTCTTCAAAACTCGGGTTTGATTATGAAAAAGAATGGTTCAATGGTTACACAACAATCAAAATGTTCGAAACATGCTATTTATTGCAAAAATGTCAAGAATCATGTAGTACATAGCATATATATATGTGAAGACAAGTGAAAGACATACATATATATATACAACCCTAGCCTCAATGTATAAGAAATGAGAGAAAAACCCCCACCTTGAATCAAGATCTCCAAGTAAAGCCCAAACTCTAGAGACCTTGCTCTTCCCTTTTCTTTCTCCCTTAATCTTCCTTTAGGGCTCTAAGAGGTGTGGAATGAAAGGAGAGTGAAAGAAATGAGAGAAAAGGGGCTGAATATGGGGTTTTAGATATAGCAGCCCCGAATTTTACTGTTCATGAGCTGTTTGGGTCTTCTTCAAAAATTACGGTTTTGCCATTAAAATCTCCAATTTGATCCATATGACTACCCTAAGATTTTTCGACGTTCCGGATTCATTTTTAATGTTATTTTAACCTAAAAACATTTATTTTTATGATTTATTTCAAAACTATAATAAATTCACACTTGAATATTAAAATTTCTATTTTATTCCTCCGAACCGCTATGATGTTATTCTTACGGTTTCAATATATATATATATATGGTTTATTCTTAAATCATTACATATATAAAAGAATCACTAAACAAGTACATTACTATATTAATATAAATATATGGGGGTTTACACCTTCAAGGTCTAAGAAAAAAGTACAACACTTTACTATCCAAAGAACACCATAGTGCAGATTTTTGGTCAACTTTGGAGAATAAACTGATTTGACTCAGATATTTCTAGTAAGTGTGACATATATGGTTGGAAAGATATACGAGTTAGGGTTCTAACAAAAATAACGGTGCGCAATTTGGACTTTTCAACCAAGAGTTATGATCAAATTAGTGAAAGGTAGTATGCCGGACTGCTTGGTTCTTCTATACTTGTCTAACTCGAATTTGGGTGTCTTTTGTCACAAATCCTATCTCGTACCCATCTCCAATATAAGTAGGATGAATTTCATAAAGATTCATGTCTAGCATCATTCATTAACCAAAACCAAATTACCCTCCATCTCCTAAAATCATCCATGACAACATGATGTAGAACTAGTATATTTAGAAAAATCTTTCCAATTCCTCTAAGCTAGCTCATTGATGATAATGCAAATGTCATATTTTTCTCTTTCATTGTTTATCCCTTTATACTTATTATTCTTATAGTTTGATTTAGGATGTAAATAAAGACGTTAAAAGTAGAACGAAGCTAATAGGATGATTGTTGATAGTATAGACATGTGGGGATTTACAGTTCATGTTGATCTAGGAAACTGGTCTTCTCTCTATCTATAAATGTGCACATGCCCCATTGATTTGTGTATCTTAAGTTAAAAATTAGGAGAGCGAAACTGTGTTTTCAAGCTACACAAAAATACTATTTTTCTTGTTCAAGAAATTAAAGGTTTACATCAATGGCTTCAGGTATGTGAATTATGATATTTTAATTCCACATAATCTTGGAATGAGGGTTTGATTGATTTCTTTGATCAAATAAAGTTAATATCCCACCAGTTAAAGATACTAAATTTGAGACTTTCTACGCCAAAAAAAATCTCTTAAACTTACTATGTTTCAATCTGAGGTATGTGTAAGAATTGTGGAACAATAATTTTATTATGTGATAAATGGAGAATTAGCCTTTAAGAGTTAAAAATTATCTTTGATATGAATATCGTAGAGTTAGGATTTCACCTCTAATGGGTTTTCTCTCAACTGGGTGTTTCTCAATCGATGGTTCTCTCTGTATCCAAAACATCTTATTTATAATGAATGATGTATCAACTAGTCATTCAACTAACTGTTATCACTCACATGATTAGTCTTCATGTCCACCAATATTTCCTCAACTCCCCATAGGCATGTCCACTAATATTTCCTAAACTCCCTATAAGCTGAAACATTTCAAGTAGGATTAACTACCTTGACCTAGTCTTTTACTACGTAATGAGTTTCTCTACTCAAGTCACTCATGTTGACTAAAAAATGTCTAACCCAAACATCCAATCATATAAATCCAATATATATATACACACTATTAGAAAATAATATTTCATACATAATTATTTCACAAAAAATATATTTATGATATATGTCATAAATAATGCAATATTTAATCAACAGATTTGAGTTTTATATATTCTAAATTTGACCACAAACCATGACTTAATTATCATCGAAGAATTTTAGCCACATATATTCCATCAAAATGATTGAAGTAGAATATATTGCTTAAAATAACAACACAAAGCTTATATACTTCAAATGAAATCCACCTTCTCCAATCTCATATCTTTTTTGCTTTTTATGCAATTTGGTATGTACATCTTGCAAACATTTATACTTTTCCACTTAAATTTAACCTTAGAAATCTAAGGTTACGTTTGGTAATGTTTTTATTTTTTTTTTTAAAAAGAACAAATAGAATCAGTTTTTGTTTTTTTTTTTTTCTATGGTTAAAAATTGAAACAAAAAATGTGTTTGATTGCATTTATTATTTTAGGGAAACTAAAAACTAAAACATAAAATATGTTTGGTAACCATTTTATTTTCTATCATATATTTTACCTTTATATTAATTCTTGTTAAAACACATGGACATTATTTATATCAATACATCCATCAACCCATAAAATAGTGCACAATATATCAACGCAAAATAATAAAAGTTGTTAAACAATCAAATTATCAATATATTAGCCCATTATTAATAATCTACCAAATACCAAACTACATCATAATCACTTCACTAAAATCCCAATAAATAGTATTGATAATGATGGATTTAAGTTTGGGCTTCTCTGGAGCCCAAAACCCTTTGGGATCACAGAAGGAAGCCCAAACCTCTCATCTAAACAGCATTCGTTGGGCTCAAATTGGACCGCGGCCCAGTTTCGAAGAGACTCGAGTCTAGCAAGCTCGACATAGGTGTCAGCTCAATGTTGACGAGTTTTATATAAGCACTAGCTCGGGAAATGGAAGTACAGCACTAGGCCAGTCTACAAAAGCTGTAACATGACACATGGACAAGGGACAAGGAGACACTATTTGACGACTATAATAAATGGAAACCCACTGATAGTGGAGATGAATCACGTACTATAGCCGGTAAGTCATGAGGGCATAAAGGCATCAAGAACCACAGCACAATGAACAAGATAAACACAACGGGGACTACAAAATTAGCAAAAAAAGATCACTACGAAACCCTAATTGCCAAATATTTAAATAGCTCTGATACCACAGTACAAAGGAGAAAACAAAAACTACTCCAGCAATAACCTAGGCGATATTTTGTAAAAAACTTCTAGCCAAATACCTTGTAATAACAATTTTCTTCCCCAAGCAATACAATCCCTAAGGAGCAAGAGTTGGTCTTACAATAGACGTAACCTTAGTCCTTCAAGCTAGGGTGAACCATTCATGTTGTTGCCTTCATCATGCATCTAACACTTAGCACATTTTCTTTCATATACACACGTACACACATAGTCTGGGCCATATCTCAAACTGTTCTGTAGTTCGATCCAGTCGATTTCGAACACCATCAAATACAAATACCAAGAATAGTAATGCACAACACATAAATCATGATGAAATTGCATCCACAATAAGTAAGAATAAAAAGTGTGATCTATATCTTCTCTCTCTTTCCTAAATGGACTTGTGGGATCACATTACATTCATCTCTGAGTGTATTTACCTTATCAATTCATTTCTTTTTGTCCTTGTAACGAAAACATTCATATTACCACATCCACATGAATATCCATCACAATGGAAAGAAGAGGAATGATAAGGGATCCAATAGGACCTCAAATAGTAACACAATTTATACGAACACACAATTCAAACGGAGGCAACACACAATTCATAATTTGTGTATTCACAGTTCAAACAGAGGCAAGATAATAAAAAAAAATCAAATTTCTTTTACATGTTCATAGATCTGTGTGTGTGTGTGTGTGTGTGTATTAAACAAACACTTTCTATTACTATTAGTATGTGAAAATGACATTTTCGGTATATGAGATGCAGACATGCACATAAACACACTTAAATGTACACACACATACACACACACACACACACTCGGATGCATACACATGGATACATATATGTATAGATCTATACATAAAAAGTGAGATCTATACATATATATACATATATGCGCTAATCTGGGCAAGTAAATGAAAATAAATATTGTTGGACCAAAATATTTTTTTGAGTGTAAAAATTGAGTTTTTGGTCGATTTTGAGCCTAAATTAAAATGGGACCCGGTTGAAAATAGGCTTCAAAGTGACCCTCTTGAAACATGAAAAATAAAGGAAGTGCAATGTGGGATGTGACACCAATCCCACGTTGATTGAGAAAGAAATTCAACATGGGCATATATAGGTCAAGTTTGCTCTATGGGATTGGGCCTCATGAGGTACCACAGTTTTAGGAGCGGAGCGAGGACCTACATGCCTTCTGTTCAACAACATGCGCGCGCCGCCTGCCCGCCTCGCCACGACCCGACCGAGCCGGGCTCGGGTATAGGTATGGCCAAGCCCTATCTTTTTGGATAAAATTTATTTAATTAATGGATGAGAATTTCTTAACCCGAAATTAATTTGGTACCCCACTGGATCGGTTCGAATTCAGTCCGAAATTGAATTATGATTGTTCATGAAGAACAATTATTATTATAGGTGTCCACTGGCTGGTCGGTTTTTTGTTTTTGAGTTGTGTCCTTTAGTATGGTGATTGTCCGAACAGTCTTAATCAGTCCACATCCCATTAAGACATTAACCAATCTGTATTTCGGCATTAAGGCAGTGTATTTAGAGAGAGTATACAACACAATATTGGTTCGCTGAACGTTCAGATTGGAGTGCTACTTCTGTTCGTGTAAAGATCATTGTATCCTGAGAGGCAGACGCTCGAGTTTCATAAGCATCGTGTGTGTGGGGCGAAATCTGTCTTAAGGACATAGTGTCAAACACTAACCTTGATCTACCCAAAGTTCAATAACAGTTCCTGTTCTGCAACCAGATTAGTTTTATATTAGTTTGGCAAAAAGTTTTTATGTCACTCTTTACTATAATTGTTTCGTTCTGAGTAACTATTCTATAGTTCACACTTACTGTTTTATTTTATTTTAAGTTACATAATATCAGAACTTTCAATAAGTAATTTTACTATATTTGGCACACCAAAAATCATCAATCTTAAGACAGATTTCTAATTTGTAGAGTTTCTTATTGTGTTTCTGATATATGTTTTAATTTTCAGACTGTTCTAAAATATTATAAATTGTTAAAACCTGTTTGTTTACTATCTGTGATATTTGGAAGAGATTTAAAAATTTTGTGAAAATTTGCATATTCTATTTTTTATGATTAAATTCAAACAGTTACACCAAACGGTTACAGTTACACCAAACAGTGACTCTAGTTTAAACCGTTACACCAAACAATGACTTTGTTTCTGTGTATGATTTAAACAGTGACACTGTCTCTATTTTAATAACTTGTTTTGGAAAGTGTTACTGTTTTCCTATTTTGAATAGTTTGTAATCTTTGTTTATTAGAAATGGCTGTAAATGATAATATTGTTTCTGTTACTATAAATCATGTTGTGTCTGTGGTGCCTATTTCTATTTCTACTCATGTGTCTCATGGGGAGAAACTCAAAAAATTCAATGGAAATGATTTTAAGAGATGGCAACAGAAAATGCTGTTTTATCTCACTACGTTGAATCTTGCAAATTTTCTTCATAAGGATGCTCCTGTTTGTAGTGAGAATGAGACCGACCACAAAGTTCTTGTTGTGGTAGATGCATGGAAGCATTCTGATTTTCTGTGTAAAAATTATATCTTCAATAGATTGGATAACACATTATATAATGTGTATAGTCCAATCAAGACAGCTAAAGAGCAGTGGGAATCCTTGGATAGAAAATACAAGACGAAGGATGCCGAAAAGAAGAAATTCGTTGTGGGCAGATTTATTGACTACAAAATGGTGGATTCCAAGACTATCATAAGTCAAGTTCAAGATCTTCAAGTGATCCTACATGAGATTCATGCAGAAGGGATTGTGCTTAATGAATCTTTCCAAGTGGCTATAATTATTGAAAAATTACCGCCAAATTGGAAAGACTTCCAAAATTATTTGAAGCACAAACGCAGAGAAATGAAACTTGAAGACTTGATCGTGAGATTGAGGATTGAAGAGAACAATTGAGTCTTCAAAAAGAAAGTTGGCAATTATTCCATGGAGTCAAAAGCACATGCGATTGAAGAGGGACATAAAACCAACAAGAAAAGGAAGTATGTTGGCCAACAAGGGGCCAAGGGTGGTGATTCCAAAAGGTTCAAAGGCAATTGCTTTGTATGCAACAAACCGAGGCATCGTATAAAGGATTGTCGAAGTCGTAAAACACAAGGGAACCACGAGAGGAAGGCTGCTCAAGCCAATATAACCGAGATAGGAAATTTTTTTGAAAACGTTTCTAATATAAGTTTTTCTGCTGTAGTATCCGAAGTGAACTTGGTGGGAAATACCAAGGAATGGTGGGTGGACACCGGGGCCACTAGACACATATGTTCGGATAAGAAGATGTTCTCTTCATATGAAGCAATGAATGCTGGAGAACAACTCTTCATGGAAAATTCCTCCACTTCCAAAGTTGAAGACAAAGGAAAGGTTATATTGAAGATGACTTCCGGAAAAGAACTTACTCTCAATGATGTGTTACATGTTCTAGAAATTCGACAGAATCTTATGTCTAGATCATTGTTGAGTAATAAGGGTTTTAGGTTGGTTTTTGAGTCCGATAAATTTGTACTCACCAAGAGTGGGATTTATGTGGGCAAGGGATATATGAGCGATGGGCTCTTTAAGATGAATGTAATGACAATTGTATCTGATTTTAATAAAAATAACATATCTTCTGCTTATATGCTTGAATCTTCCAATGTATGGCATGATAGATTAGGACATGTTAATTTTGATACTATGTGTAAATTAATGAATTTAGAATTATTGCCTAAATTTAATATTGATGTAAATCATAAATGTTAGGCATGTGTTGAATCAAAATTAACTAGAGCATCATTTCATAATATTGAAAGAAGTACTGAACCTTTATAATTAATTCATAGTGATACATGTGATCTGAAATATGTTCAAACTAGAGATGAGACAAAATATTTTGTTACATTTATTGATGATTGCACAAGATATTGCTATGTATATTTTCTAAGGAGTAAAGATGAAGAATTAGAAAAATTTATGCACTATAAGAATGAGGTTGAGAATCAACTTGACAAAAAAATTAAGGCAATAAGAAGTGATCGAGGTGGTGAATATGATGCACTTTTTGATTGGTTATGTCAAAAACATGGTATTATTCACCAAAATTATGCGCCTTATACACCTCAGAAAAATGGAATTGCTGAACGTTAAAATAGAACTTTAAAAGAGATGATGAATATCATGTTGATTAGTTCGGGATTACCTCAGAACTTGTAGGGGGAAGCTTTGCTTTCAGCAAATTATATTTTAAATAGACTACCCCACAAGAAGTTAGACAAAATCTCTTATGAATTATGGAAAAAAAGGAGTCCTTCCTATAAATATTTAAAAGTGTGGGGGTGTTTGGTTAAAGTGATGGTTTCTATTCCCAAAAGGATTAAAATAGGACCTAAGACTATTGATTGTATATTTATTGTTTATGCAATAAATAGCAGTGCATATCGTTTTCTTGTGCATAAATCTGATACTCCTGATATACAGGTCAATACAATCATTGAGTCAAGAAATGCATCTTTTTTTGAAAATATCTTTCCTAGTAAAAATGCATGTGATGAGAGTTTTCTTAAAAAAGCTCATGATACTGCAACTAGCAATATAGACAATGAGTCTATAAATGCAAAAAGTGAAGAGGCATTTAGACGCAGTAAGAGGGCAAGGACTTCCAAGTCCTATGGTCCAGATTTTTTAATATATTTGTTAGAAAATGAGCCTCAAATCTTTAATGAAGCGATGTCCACTCCTAAAGCACCTATGTGGAAAGAAGCTGTAAACAGTGAAATTGAATCCATCATGCAAAATCACACCTGGGAGTTAGTAGATCTTCCACCAGGGAGTAAACCATTGGGGTGTAAATGGATTTTCAAGAGAAAAATGAAAAGTGATGTATCAATTGATAAGTACAAGGGTAGACTTGTAGCTAAAGGTTACAAACAAAATGAAGGTCTTGATTACTTTGATACATATTCTCCTGTTAAGAAAATAACATTTATTTGTATGCTCATAGCTATTGTAGCATTGCATAATCTTGAGATACACCAAATAGATGTGAAAACAGCTTTCCTAAATGGTGACTTAAATGAGAAAATTTTCAACCCGAAGGGTTTGTTTCTCTAGGACAAGAAAGTGTGTAGACTTATTAAATCACTTTATAGTTTAAAGTAAGCACCAAAATAATGGCATGAGAAATTTGACAAGGTAATGATGTCAACTAGTGTCACAATTAATGAATGTGATAAATGTGTTTATGTTAAACATACAAATAATGGATATGTCATTGTTTGTCTATATGTGGATGATATGCTTATTATAGGTAGTAATAATAATATTATTACAGCTACCAAGAAAATGTTGTCCAATAAGTTTGACATAAAGGATTTGGGTGTTGCAGATGTTATATTAGGAATTAAAATTTTGTAGAACATCTAGTGGACTTGTATTAGCTCAAACACATTACATTGAGAAAATACTTGAGAAGTTCGACAAAGATGAAAGCAGCATTGCTAGAACACCAGTTGATATAAATCATCATTTGTTTAAAAATACTGGACAAAGCATATCACAATTGGAATACTCTCGTATTATTGGAAGTCTAATATATGTTATGAACTCCATTAGATCGGATATAGCATATTCAGTTTGTANTTAAAAATATTGGACAAAGCATATCACAATTGGAATACTCTCGTATTATTGGAAGTATAATATATGTTATGAACTCCACTAGACCGGATATAGCATACTCAGTTTGTAAATTGAGTAGATATACAAGTAATCCAAGAGTAAACCATTGGAAGGCAATTATCAGGGTTCTTAGATACTTAAGATATACCCTGAAGTTTGGATTGCACTATACAAGGTATCCAACTGTACTTGAAGGGTATAGTGATGCAAACTAGATATCTGATATGAAGGATACAAAATTCACAAATGATTATATTTTTACACTTTGTGGTGTAGCTATATCTTGGAAATCCTCTAAGCAAACGTGTATTGCCAGATCCACAATGAAATCTGAATTTATTGCTTTAGATAAAGCAGGAGAGGAAGCTGAGTGGCTTCGCCAATTTCTAGAGGATATTCCAATATGGCCTAAACCTATGCCAACAATTTGTATACATTGTGATAGCCAATTTGCAATTGGTAGGATATAGAGTAACATGTATAATGGTAAGTCTAAACATATACATCGTAGACATAATACTGTTAGGCAATTGCTCTCAAATTGAATTATTTTCATTGATTATATAAAGTCAAAGGACAATCTAACAGATCCGCTTACTAAAGGTTTGACGAGAAAGTAAGTAAATTGCACATCGAGGGGAATGGAATTAAAGTCTATGACACAAGAGTCACCTTAATGGCAACCCAACCTAGTTGACTGGAGATCCCAAGATCTAGGTTCAAAGGGACAATCGAATTATGCGTGATTCAAATGAAGCATTAAGGAGATAATCTCTCCTACCTATTCCTATGATAACCTAGTGCTGCTTGCAGAGTTTATTAGGGTAATATATGCTTTTAATGACTTTTATACCTTGGTAAATTCAAGTGGGATATTGCAGGATATTCCTAATAGGAGTCACCTATAAAGGTGTGAAGGGGCCGCTTCTATGAAAATTTGTAAAGGCTGAATTCTCTAAAGCACTCATGAAAATCAGGAGTTCAGGGCCAAAATGAACACAATCATGAGAAACAATTGTGTTAGGAAAGAGACTGTGTGAAGTTTATTTGATTTGATTTATCAAACAGCTGAATAGTTCAAGACATCACGTTCAGTATTTAGCCGGTAAGTCCGATGGGTTCAAGGCCAAAAACTACCTATCTCGATGCACGATCTTTTCAAAGATGTACTCTCTATAGTGTGTCAGCATTATCATTTATATACTAACAACCAATTTTTCATTCATGTGGGGGATTGTTGGACTAAAATAGTTTTTTGAGTGTAAAAATTGAGTTTTTGGTCGACTTTGAGTCTAAATTAAAGTGGGACCCGATTGTTATTTTAAATAAAATTTCGTGGGTTCATATTCTACTCCGTGAGGAGAATAACGTAGTATATTCACTTGCTCAAATAGAGTAAGAAATGAATGAAAAAATAGGCTTCAAAGTGACCCTCTTGAAACATGAGAAATAAAGGAAGTGCAATGTGGGATGTAACATCAATCCCACATTGGTTGAAGAAGAAATTCAACATGGGCATATATAGGCCAAGTTTGTTCTATGGGATTGGGCCCCAAGGGGTACCATAGTTTTATGAGCAGAACGAGGACCTACATGCCTTCGGTTCAACCACACACGCGCGCCGCCCGTCTGCCTCGACTCGCCACGACCCGATCCGACCGGGGCAGGCTCGGGTATGGGTGTGGCCAAGCTCTATCTTTTTGGATAAAATTCATTTAATTAATGGGCGAGAATTTCTTAACCCAAAATTAATTCGGTACCCACTGGATCGATCCGAATTTAGTTTGAAATTGAATTATGATTGTTTATGAATAACAGTTATTATTAAAGGTCTCCATTGGCTGGTCGGTTTTTTGTTTCTGAGTTGTGTCCTTTAGTATGGTGGTTGTCTGAACAGTCACCAGACTATTTATAAATACTCAGTTCATGCATTCATTTTATTGATTCAATTAATCAGTCCATTAAGACATTAAACAATCTGCATTTTGGCATTAAGGCAGTGCATTTAGAGAGAGTATACAACACAATATTGGTTCGCTAGACGATCAAATTAGAGTGCTACTTCTGTTCGTGTAAAGATCATTATATCCTGAGAGGCAGACGCTCGATTTTCATAAGCACCGTGTGTGTGGGCGAAATCTATCTTAAAGACATAGTGTCAAATACTGGCTTTAATCTACTCAAAGTTCAATAACAGTTCCTGTTCTACAACTGGGTTAGTTTTATATTAGTTTGACAAAAAGTTTCTGTGTCACTCTTTACTGTAACTGTTTCGTTCTGAGTAACTATTTTACAGTTCACATTTACTATTTTATTTTATTTTAATTTACGTAATATCAGAAATTTTAATAAGTAATTTTACTATATTTGGCACACCAAAAACCATCAAATATTACATTTTTTAAGTCAAAGAGACCAGTCGGAGAAGAGAGTAGCACTAGAGAGGAGAGCAACACAAACCGTTGGAGATTGTCTTTGCTTTAACGAGAGAGAGAGAGAGAAAGAGACACACACACAGGCGAGAGGAAGAGAAAACAGAAAACATATGGTTTGTATACTCTAGGCAAATGTCCCCTTAAATTGCTGCTAATGGGGTTTGATGGCAAGACCACATTTAACCCCTTGGTTCTCGTGCGTGTTTACATTTTTTTTTTTCTGTTTTTATAAACACCAAAATATTGTTTTCAAAATTTTGGGATTGTTTACAAAATAGATTAGCCCAAAAAAAAAATGAAAACACTCTCCAAATAATGTTTTTGTTTCTTTTTTTTTTTGACAAAAATTAAAAATAAAAACAGAAAAAAGTACAGACACCAGGTTACCTAACTCAATCTAAATTTCCATAAAAATCCACAAAGGGATAAAGAGTGAACCTGACTTTGAATAAAGGTTATTTCATAATAAATTTAAAATATTTATAAAATGTGAGCTTATTCAAGTCAAGATAAACATACTCAAAACTAAGCTATACATCACTTGAATTCAGCCCGTCAAAAAAATGAGGTTAAAAATTTGATCAAACTCGATTGATTTTGAAATTTGCATGAGCCAAAATAAGTCAAAACAAACTCAAGTTGAAACCGAGTCCGAGCTCCGATCATTTAACAACCCAGTTCCTAGTTGCTGTGGTTGGTAGTGTTGAGTGTGCATGCGTGAGAGTGTGCGTGTGTGAGAGAGAGAGGCCAAACAAGAAAAAGAGGAAAGAAGAAAGAAGAAAGAAAGAATAAATAAAGAAAATAACCCTAAGATAATCACTTTTATAATCATCGAAATTCATAATCCTTGAAATACACCAAGCATGATCTGATAATCAGACACCATTGCTGGTGTAATGGATCTACATTTCTGTTCAGTCCTCAATCTCCCCATCTCCAAGCTCCTCAGATCTTACAACGATCGGTCCGCCATAATGGGGTGGTGGTGGTGGTGCAGCGGCTGCTGCAGCGACAGCAAGGTGATGGAAGAAGTAGAGCCTAACGGCTTGGCGGCGGCGGAGTGGCAGCTCCTCCTTGCGATGAAAGTTTCGGTGACAGCCGCAGACGGCGCAAAGTAAAGCTTCTGGTGTTCCGTTGTTGCCATTCTTCAAGAAGCCGCCGCACCCATCAACGATATGACGGCCGAGGTGAGCTGCGTGGTTGCGCCTGCACTCTCTGTAGCTTACCATCGTCTCCGCAGCGCCACCGTTGGCTGCCGTGAGAGAGAGAGAGATAGAGAGGGAAAGGGGGGTTACGGATGCTGAAGCAGATTTACATGGCTCTTCCAGGTTTGAGAAACCGTCGTGATATTTGGCTTTACTTCACCATAAAGGT
>CAUOFW020004391.1:1117844-1157063 GCA_963454935.2 Ilex paraguariensis
GAGAAACCGCTTTGCGCTTCAATTCCATGAATAGCAAGTAACAATGTTCTTGAGCGTGACAGTAATTCGAGTTTCAATCTCTCTTCTCTGTCCAAAGGTAGCCTAACATAAATTGGAATGCAAGAATTTTACATGAAACCTCATTTAATATTTTAGGAAGTTAATAATTTTTTTTAATAATTATTATATATTTTACAGAAAGTTACAGGATAATTTGTTTCAATGTTTTAGGGGTTTTGGGATCGGGCGGGATCAGACATTAACAATTGTAAAATTAGGATATTACAGATTAATAAATTAAATGAACTCTTAAAGAGACAGTAAGACAATTAGAGATAATGACAAAGAATCAAAGGAAGATGATGAGAGTGGGAGAGAGAGTTGAGGAGAGATGATGAGAGTAAAGGAAAAAATAGTGAAAAACATTCGAGAAATAAGGTAACCTTTAAGTTAAAAGTCATTACTTTTATATTTTTTGATTTTCTATAAAGTTTTACATAGACTTGTGAAAAAATTGTAACATTTAAAAGATATTTATAAGGCTTTATATAAACTTGTGAAATATATTAGGTTACAAATTAAAGGATTTTTTATGAGCCAATACTTAATTTAACACTAAATTGTGGAAAAGTTCCCAATACAAAATATTTTATATATAGAAGTATTTTTTTTATGACAAAAATGTCCATATTGTAAGGAAATTGACATAAGTCATGCAACAGTCCCATTAAATTCAGCAACTGTTGTATCCCTCAAAATATGGGTTTTCATTTTTTTTTTTTTTAAATAACTTCTTCATAGTGTATGAATGTATCAAAACAGTGTAGAAATAATAGAAAACTAGGTTTCACGATATAACTTCATAGTATTATATGTATTTATTTATATATTACAAACACATATACATCACCAAATTAAATCTAATATAAATTTGAAATTCTTTAATTTTAGTACTTTATAAAATAAGATAATTAAAATTCTTTTATTTTAGTTTTCAAATTTCAAAATTTTTCAAAAACTTTGAAACATATCCCTACAAAATAGAGAAGATTTATTTTGGGTTTTGATTTTCCTAAATTTTAAGTTTTTATTTTATTAGAACTCCTATATATATATATGCACACACTAGCAATGCACACATGCGTTGCACGTGAAAAAACATTTAGTTAATTAATTTTTTATTAAATTTATTTGCAATACAAAGTTGATGAGTAATAAAATTGAATTAATTTTTTGTAAAGGTAAGTGAATAATTAAAATACCAAGAAAATAAGCACTTAATCTTTTAACCTCAAAATTTGATAAAATTCAACCAATAAAATGATAAAGATACTCAAAAACATGGTGCACATAAAAATATCCAAAAAATGTTGGATTTAATTTATTTATTATTGGATTGATTGTTGATCTCAATAAATGTTGGAATTTACCATCAATTCAAAAATTACGAATAATTAGGGCAATATTATAGGAGATTTGAACAAACTTTCAAAATATTAACTATATGAGCAATGAAAAATTAGATTCACGAGAGGTTGCAATAAAACAAAGAAACACTAACATAAAAATTTTTAACGTAAACATAAGACTTAATAAACTAACTCCAATTATGCCGAATATTCGACCTATCACACCAATTTAATAAACTAAAACATGAGAATTAATAAACTAACCTCAATTATTATGTCAAATACTTGAGCTGTCACACCAATCTCTTAGAAAACTGTTTGACATAAAATTAAGAAAAATTAAGTGCCACAAAATATAGGAATTAACATAAACATAGAAATTAATAAACTAAAACAGATGAATTAATAAACTAATCTCAATTATGTCGAAAACTTCAACTTCTACTTCGTTGAATTTGTCACAGAAGAGCATGAGACTATAAGACTTCAAATAAATAACTATGACAAGTCAACTTCTAACTCTAACGTGAATGGAAGAAAAAATTTGTTCGATAACTTTGCGGAAAAGTTTGATTCCATGTGGTATTAGAATCCTATATCTATATATGAAGGAATTCAAAATATTTTAGAAGTCTAATAAGTAGGAAAGACAAAAAAATATATGCATATGTATCATTTAAAAATTAATAATATGTGGTATTAGAATTCTAGTAGAGTTGTACAATTGAATGGAAACGAAAGAATGTATTGTCATAGAAATAAAGTTTATATATATATATATATATATATATGAAGGAATTCAAAATATTTTAGAAGTCTAATAAGTAGGAAAGACAAAAAAATATATGCATATGTATCATTTAAAAATTAATAATATGTGGTATTAGAATTCTAGTAGAGTTGTACAATTGAATGGAAACGAAAGAATGTATTGTCATAGAAATAAAGTTTATATATATATATATATATATATATGAAGGAATTCAAAATATTTTAGAAGTCTAATAAGTAGGAAAGACAAAAAAATATATGCATATGTATCATTTAAAAATTAATAATATGTGGTATTAGAATTCTAGTAGAGTTGTACAATTGAATGGAAACGAAAGAATGTATTGTCATAGAAATAAAGTTTATATATATATATATATATATATATGAAGGAATTCAAAATATTTTAGAAGTCTAATAAGTAGGAAAGACAAAAAAATATATGTATATGTATTACCTAAAAATTACCAATATGTGGTGTTACAATTTTACTAGAATTTGTATAATTGAATGAAAAAGAAAGAATGTATTGTTATAGAGATAAAGTTTATCTATCAAGTCATAAAGATAAAGTTTATATATCTCATATTTTGATAAAGTTTATCTAAATAATATTTTGATAAATTTATTTACCAAGTCATAGAGACACAATTTATTTAGCTAATATTTTGGAAATCAAGTAGGTACGAAAGACAGAAAAATATGTGAGGTATAATTGGTTTTAAGATAATAATTATTGGTGAAATAGAAAATCAAAAATTTTTCACATATGTTGACATTTATAAATAGTATAGATATAGATAGATATATATGATGACAAGTATGTCAAAAGAAAAACACATATGTCAAAAGAAAATCACAAAAAATTAAATTGTATATTTGAACACAATTAAATTCTAAAAATAAAAACTTAATAATTTAGCTGTATATTTTTTGACAAGAGTAATGTTATTGACACTTAATTTACTGAGTTAATTTATTATAACCTTTAGATTGACTGTTGGGTCTATCAAACATTGAAACTTGATGTTGATTTAATGATTTTACTGAAGCCTATCTCAACAAATTAGATCTTAATGTGTGCGCAAAAACACCTTAAGGGCATGTTTGATACGTGGGGTTGGGGGGTTTGGATCTTGGGTTGGGAATTAAACTCCTTTAGACTCATGTTTGATAATTATGCATTTAATCCAAAGTTTGAAACTTGGCCTGATCTTGACCCGGTCTTGAAACCAACATTATTGGGTTTCATGGAACCCAAGGATGGGTTTCATGGGTCGATGTGTTTAACATTTAAAAGACATTTATATCTTTATATATACAAATTAATTAAGAGATATAATAATTATTTATATATAAATTTATTATCATAATAATTATATATTTTTGTGCACGCCAAACACGAGTACGGAGAGTATTAAATGATAAATACCACCTTTAAATCAGATCAAACTCGGATTTGGCCGAGCAAATCCTACCCACCCAAAAAAAGAAAAATACCCCTAAATCCTTGCGCCTCATCCTCTTGGAGTTTCAGAGACTCTAGCCTCTGCTTCTCCCAGTCGATCGATCCCTAGCGCCTCCTCCTCTTCGAGTCTCAGAGGCTCTCGCCTCTCTCGCCGCCCTTCTCTTTGAAGTCACAAGCTACAAGCATTCCAGGTTCTCTCTAAATCTCCCTTTTGTTTTCCTGAAATGGAAATCATAGAATGAGACTTTCAGGAGGGTTTTAAATTATAATGGGTTAAATTATAAGAGGTTTTAATCTTTGATGTATATATTATTATTGAACTCTAAAATTTGGGGCCTTTTTAATATGTAGGGCCTAAAGCTCATGCTTTTTGACTCTACCGTTGAGCCGGCTATGTCTCTCTCTCTTTCTCCCCCCTTCCATGGAGTTCAGGATGCTATCTTACCATGTTGGGTAGAATCTCTCTCTATTTCTCCCTAAAGAGTTTAAAAATCACAAGTATAATGTTTTTCTAGATTTTTTTGTTGATAATTTTCCAAGGGTCAGTTTAAGTTTGTGATAATCAGGCAACAATTTCTTTTTTTTTTTTCATTTTTTATTTTTTAAAGGAATTTCATGATTTTAAAAGGATATTTTTGGGAAAATAAAGTTTTGAGTTAGAATATAGAGATGCTTTTTATTTTCACTTTCTCTAGGGTTTCTTTTTGGTGGTTCTCTCCTCTATTCTTTTACTCTTCTCTCCTCTCCAAGTTTTCTTTCATCTTTGAATCTTGGTTGGAACCTCAAAGCATAGGGTGCCATAAGGGATGATGGCAAGATATTGTTGAGTGGATTGATTGAAAATTGTGAGATTAGAGTTGTTGCCAAGAAGTGTTTTGTGGAGTTGTAAAAAGGAATTTCTTATGTATTAGGAAGTGAGATCTAATCTTTATTTTCATGTGCTTTTTTTAGTGATTAGTGATAGAATTTCTTATGGAAGCATTGGTGGCCCATGGATGGAGGCTTGTCAAGGAATCCGATTTGTGTCCATATTAACAAAATGAATTCCACCACTTGGAAAGTTTTTGGTTGCTTATCCACATTCGAATATATTAGACTATAGGTGTGAAACTATTGATAGAAGAAGTTAGACATCATGGTCAAGTAAGGTCATATGCAATGTGAATAGATGATGACAACTTGGATGGGTTGACAACATGACACATTGATATTTGAATAGAACACGTTGAGTCAGATACGACTTGACTGAGTCATTGAACCACGTTCAGAAAAACAAAGGAAACTTGCTCATAAATGTCTGAGACGTAGTGATTATCACCATGTTAGGGTATATTTATGTGTATGTATTGATCCTGGATCAAATTGGTTGAATGGATAGGTGGTGATGGTAAGGTGGTGGAGGTGGAGGAGATGGTTTTGGCGTTAGTGTGACAACAATGGTGGTGGCAGCAATGATGATGATGGTGGTGGGATCGTGGGTGTTGAAAAGTTGAAGTGTAAAATGGATTGAGATCAAATTATTTGAGGTTAAACTTTTCCATTCTGAAAAGTTTATAAAATCTTTACTAATTAACATTTTTAAGCATTAAGTGATAAGTAAGTTGTTTGTTATTTAAAATTTTAACATATTTTTAAGAGGTGTTTAAAATTTTAAGTGGTGTGAGTTTTGATTATCTAACGTACTTAATTGAAAAACTGCTGAATGTCTTTAGTTTTACATGTTGAATTTTGTTATTGAACACCACCTTAGTTATCTGATTAGTGGAACATTTTAGTTGGTTTGCATATGGATGTCAAGCAAGCCATCGCTAGTAGGATACTCTTTCTCCCCTTTAGTCTTCGTTGCGTGACTTTCTTATTTTATCATTTTTTATAATCATGATTTCTTGCCATTCTTATTTGCCTCACTACCACACATCGGAAGTTGGCTCAATCTCGAGTATAATTTTGACAAATTTCATATCTATTAATACACAACTTACTTCACTAAAGTCACTCCCGGCCATGGTGTGTAGGAGTAGTCTTCCCAATTTCTCTTTCGATGATAACATGAGGTTTCATATGTGCATTTGATTGACCTTAGCTTATTATCTAGGTCTCACATTTGTCTCCGTCGTCTCTATCGCCAACTTTCCTCACAAAGTAAGATTCCGATTTTAGACTATCTCTATTCCAGAACACCCAGAGTCTAGTTGTCTAAAATTAGGATTAAATTCGTGAGGATCTATAATTAGTCTCAGGAAGACCGACCCTCCTCGTGTAGAAAACTGGACAATAATAGTTAAAACTTTCCTACCAGACATTTGTGACCAACTACTGAAGGAAGCAGATCAATCAAAACATATAGTTAGTCCTATTTGCCTACCTCCCCATTCTTTCTTTCTCTATTTTGATTGATTCAAAACCATTGAACATTTTCCGTGTAGTCCACCCTAATATGAAAACCTCTGCTTATTATGAAACTTGCACCATTCTTCTTGTCATGGGGTTAAATTTCTGCCTCGTGATAGCACTAAGATCCAACACTTAGTCTCAGCCAAACATTCAGAATACACACAAAATGCACATAGAACATAGAATGGACAGTAAGTAAACACACAGGCAAGGCACACATAATTTACAGGCAACAACCAAACTTTTCTTTCTCAATAAAGTATAAGGAACTTAACCTTGGAGTCTGTTTACAAAAACGTGCCAACTCTCTTGTTGCACTACAGACCCCAAACACCCTACTTATAATATTCAGGGTGGCAGTTACAAGCGCAACTGCCTAGGCACATGTCTGTAATTCAAATGCTACCAGAGGTTTACTGTGATTGGATGACTGAAAAGTTATAACTGGTGTTTGCATGCTGGTTTGAATCTGACAGAGATCCCACATGCAATGCACTTGCCAAAAAACTGTCTATAACTGCCACCATCTGCAGAGTACATGTCCAACTTTCTCACATGTTGTGCATGTGTCAAGAGCCCTCAGCATCCGAATTGCATTACATTCGTGCGTAACCATTGCCCAGCCTATGACNGAAAACTGTCTAGAACTGCCACCATCTGCAGAGTACATGTCCAACTTTCTCACATGTTGTGCATGTGTCAAGAGCCCTCAGCATCCGAATTGCATTACATTCGTGCGTAACCATTGCCCAGCCTATGACTCATTATTCAAGCTAGCATCGCCCCACAATTCAAGTCGTCCACTTCCTTGCTTGCATGCTGACTTGTGCCCATGTGCATGGACTGCCTCTCTCAATCATGCATGAGACTTTTGCCATTTTTGGCTAAGGCATGGGTGCCTATGGGCGAGGCTACCCGATGTCAAATGCTGCCAATAGCTAAGGGGGTAACAAACCACCCCCACCAGAAGAGCTCGACGTCCTCGTCGAGAGGTTGTCCCAATACTCTTTGATCTGTTTCTCAAACTGACAAAGAGTCACATCTCGTTCTCAACTTGCGTCTGCCTCGGAACCCCTTTCCAATGCACCAGAAAATCAGTCCTGCGATTCTTCTTACTCTGACCCATGGTCCGGTGAGACAGAATCTTGTCAACCTCTTGGTCAAACTGTTTCCTGATGATAGGCGGAGCCCTCCTAGCTTGCTTTTTTCCAGCATTCAATAAGTCTTCCTAAAAAGGTTTCAGAAAACTCACATGAAAAGTTGGGTGAGTTTTCAATCGATCAGACAGCTTCAAGCGATAGGCAACATTCCTGACCTTCTTCATCACCTCGAAGGGGCCATCGTATTTGGGAACCAGCCCACGGTGTACTACCTTGCTGTTGATTCTTTTCCATAATGCAGGAGTCAATTTCAGCAAAACTAGATCACTAACTTGAAATTCCAGTGGTCTGCGGCCGTGATCAACATACTTCTTCATTCCAGGGGAAGTTTTGGCCAAGCTGTCCTTTGCCTCGTCAAGCAACTCCTGCTTGGAACGGGCAAACCGATATGCAGCAGACATTTTCCTCCGGTCCTCTGTTTTACCACTTCATGGGGAGTAAGTGGCTGATGTCCCATAGCCAATTCACAGGGACTCATTCTTGTTGATGAAGATATATGCAAATTGTAGCAAAACTGGGCAGTGTTCATAAGCTCCACCCAATTTTTTTGACTTGCAGTGACATAGTGCCACAGGTAGTCCTCCAACAAGGCATTAATTCGCTCAGTCTGTCCATCAGTTTGGGGATGACTTGCGGTAGAGAACTTCAACTCAGAACTTATGAGATTGAACAACATCGTCCAGAATCTGCCAGTGAACCTGGTATCACGATCATTGACTATATCTTCAGGTAATCCAAAGTATTTCACCACGTTCTTGTAGAACAGTTCTGCAGGGCAAGCATGAGGTGCAAGAATGAACACGACATACTTAGAGAAACGATTGACCACCACCATGATCGAACGCATGCCATCAACCTTTGGTAGATTGCAAATGAAATCCATCGAGGCTGACTGCCACGGTTTGTCAGGAATGGGCAGGGGCTGTAGCAAGCCAGCTGCCTTCTTCTTCTCAACCTTGTCAAGTTGGCACACTAGACAGGTTCTGATATAGACTTCAACATCGTCTTCCATCTTGGGCCAGTAATAGGAGAGAGCCAACAATGCAAGCATCCTCTCTACTCCTGGATGTCCAGCCCACTAATAGTCGCGTGTCTCATGCAATAACTCCAGTCGTAGTTTGCCTCCCGTAGGAACATAGAGTCTGCCCCTTTTAGCATAAAGCAAATCATCATCAATCCAGTATCTACGCACCAAACCTTCGCCAACTTGCTGCTTCAATTTTCCGCAAACAACATCAGTCTGGGCACGTTCTTTGACTCTTGCCAGGAAGTCAGTCTGCACACTGGACAGTGCAACAACATATTCTTGGACCTCCTTCCTACTCAACGCATCAGCAACTTGATTTTGCCTCCCGGGTCTGTGTACCCATACAAAATCAAACTCAGCAAGAAATTCCTGCCATCGGACTTGCTTCGGGGTCAACTGCTTCTGGGTCTTGAAATAAGTGTTTGCCACATTATCTGTCACAACATTGAATTTCGTTCCCAGCAATTAGTGCCTCCAGATTTTAAGGCAATGCACCACAACAATCATTTCCTTCTTATGTACTGAATATCGTTGCTCAGCATCTTTCAGTTTTTGGCTTTTAAAGGCAATAGGGTGTCCCTCCTGAACAAGGACTCCTCCAATGGCACGGTTAAAGGCATCAGTGTACACTTTGAAAGGCAGATCAAAGTCCACCAATCTCAGTACAGGTGCAGAGGATACTACATACTTCAACTTCTCAAAAGCTGTCTGACAGGCATCATTCCAATCCCACTTTTGGTCTTTCTTCAGCAAGTCAGTCAGGACATTGCATTTCTTTGAATANCAAAGGCAATAGGGTGTCCCTCCTGAACAAGGACTCCTCCAATGGCACGGTCAAAGGCATCAGTGTACACTTTGAAAGGCAGATCAAAGTCCACCAATCTCAGTACAGGTGCAGAGGATACTACATACTTCAGCTTCTCAAAAGCTGTCTGACATGTATCATTCCAATCCCACTTTTGGTCTTTCTTCAGCAAGTCAGTCAGGACATTGCATTTCTTTGAATATCCTTCAATGAACTTGCGGTAGTAATTGGCTAGGCCAAGAAACGACCTCAGTTCAGACACCTTGGTTGGTGCAGGCCAATCAATAATTGCCTTCACCTTCTTCTCATCCATCCTAATTTTGCCCTGGCTAATGTAATGTCCCAAGAACATCACTTCTTGGCGACATAACTCACATTTTTCCTTTTTGACATACAACTGGTGTTCCCNTTTCCATCTTGGGCCAGTAATAGGAGAGAGCCAACAATGCAAGCATCCTCTCTACTCCTGGATGTCCAGCCCACTCATAGTCGTGTGTCTCACGCAGTAACTCTAGTCGTACTTTGCCTCCTGTAGGAACATAGAGTCTGCCCCTTTTAGCATAAAGCAAATCATCATCAATCCAGTATCTACGCACCAAACCTTCGCCAACTTGCTGCTTCAATTTTCCGCAAACAACATCAGTCTGGACACGTTCTTTGACTCTTGCTAGGAAGTCAGTCTGCACACTGGACAGTGCAACAACATATTCTTGGACCTCCTTCCTACTCAACGCATCAGCAACTTGATTTTGCCTCCCGGGTCTGTGTACCCATACAAAATCAAACTCAGCAAGAAATTCCTGCCATCGGACTTGCTTCGGGGTCAACTGCTTCTGGGTCTTGAAATAAGTGTTTGCCACATTATCTGTCACAACATTGAATTTCGTTCCCAGCAATTAGTGCCTCCAGATTTTAAGGCAATGCACCACAACAATCATTTCCTTCTTATGTACTGAATATCGTTGCTCAGCATCTTTCAGTTTTTGGCTTTCAAAGGCAATAGGGTGTCCCTCCTGAACAAGGACTCCTCCAATGGCACGGTCAAAGGCATCAGTGTACACTTTGAAAGGCAGATCAAAGTCCACCAATCTCAGTACAGGTGCAGAGGATACTACATACTTCAGCTTCTCAAAAGCTGTCTGACATGTATCATTCCAATCCCACTTTTGGTCTTTCTTCAGCAAGTCAGTCAGGACATTGCATTTCTTTGAATATCCTTCAATGAACTTGCGGTAGTAATTGGCTAGGCCAAGAAACGACCTCAGTTCAGACACCTTGGTTGGTGCAGGCCAATCAATAATTGCCTTCACCTTCTTCTCATCCATCCTAATTTTGCCCTGGCTAATGTAATGTCCCAAGAACATCACTTCTTGGCGACATAACTCACATTTTTCCTTTTTGACATACAGCTGGTGTTCCCTAAGCCGTGAGAACACAATCCTCAAATGATCTATGTGATCCTCCAACGTTTCACTATAGATTACAATGTCATTTAAGTAAACAATTACAAAGACATCTATGTAATCATAAAAAATATCATTCATTAGATTACACAAAGTTGTCGGGGCATTAGTGAGCCCAAACGGCATTACAAGAAATTCAAAAGAACNACGTTTCACTATAGATTACAATGTCATCTAAGTAAACAATTACAAAGACATCTATGTAATCATAAAAAATATCATTCATTAGATTACACAAAGTTGTCGGGGCATTAGTGAGCCCAAACGGCATTACAAGAAATTCAAAAGAACCATAACGCGTCACACATGCAGTCTTTGACTCATCTCTTTCTTCAATTCTAACCTGCCAATACCTAGTCTTAAGATCCAGCTTTGTATAGAAAGTGGCCTTGGACAGTTGGTCGAACAGATCAGTAACATTCGGAACAGGGTACTTGTTTTTGATAGTCACCTTGTTCAAGNTTCACACATGCAATCTTTGACTCATCTCCTTCTTCAATTCTAACCTGCCAATACCTAGTCTTAAGATCCAGCTTTGTGTAGAAAGTGGCCTTGGACAGTTGGTCGAACAGATCAGTAACATTCGGAACAGGGTACTTGTTTTTGATAGTCACCTTGTTCAAGGCACGATAATTGATGCACATGCGCAACGATCCATCTTGCTTCTTCTGGAACAAAACAGGAGCTCTGTATGGCACCTTGGATGGCTTCATACTATCAGAATTTAGCAATTTGTTCAATTGTTTCCTCAATTCTGTTAGTTCCATTGGCGACATCCGGTAAAGGGCATGGGCTGGAGGCTTTGCACTAGGCTCCAATTCTATCTTGTGGTTAATTGCACGTCTGGATGGAAGATTCTTGGGGAGTTCAGGGGGCATAACATCAGCAAATTCGATCAGTACATCTGTCACAGTANATTCCATGGGCGACATCCGGTAAAGGGCACGGGCTGGAGGCTTTGCACTAGGCTCCAATTCTATCTTGTGGTTAATTGCACGTCTGGATGGAAGATTCTTGGGGAGTTCAGGGGGCATAACATCAGCAAATTCGATCAGTACATCTGTCACAGTATCAGGTACTTCAACCAGCACATCTGGTTTGATCTCCACCAAGGCTGCTAGGTATGTCATCTCGCCTTTCTTCAACCTCGCATTTACTTGCATAGTGGACAGCATTTCCACCTTTCGCTTTCCATCTTTCTTGCTTTGGTCTGCCATGACTGCAGGCACAAAACAGGGTGCTTTCTCNTTTCTTCAACCTCGCATTTACTTGCATAGTGGACAACATTTCCACCTTTCGCTTTCTATCTTTCTTGCTTTGGTCTGCCATGACTGCAGGCACAAAACAGGGTGCTTTCTCATCCGTGATCAGTATTACGTTCAGATGTGGCATTAGTGCCATTTTCGCTGTAACAAAGAATTCATTCCCTAGGATGACATCAAAGTCGTCCAAGGGCACAACCATTAAACTCATTTGGCCTTCTCACAGACCCACCTTTAGGCGTATTTTTGCTGTACAACATACTGACATTGTTTCAAAATTTACTACCTTGAGTTTGCCTGAATTTTCTGACAATTTCAGGCCAAACTTTTTCACCTCTCTCTAGGCAACAAAGTTATGGGTGGCTCCAGTATCCACCATTGCCTGAACTTTCTTGTCATTCACCCAGGCCTGAACAAACATGAGGCCTTTGCGGGGTTGTTGAACTTTGTCCACGGTAATTGCGTTCAGCAACTGGAGAGGGTTGACTCGGGTAGGACAGTCATCATCACTGTCATTCTCACTTGCAGCANTTGAATTTTCTGACAATTTCAGGCCAAACTTTTCCACCTCTCTCTGGGCAACAAAGTTATGGGTGGCTCCAGTATCCACCATTGCCTGAACTTTCTTGTCATTCACCCAGACCTGAACAAACATGAGGCCTTTGCGGGGTTGTTGAACTTTGTCCACGGTAATTGCATTCAGCAACTGGAGAGGGTTGACTTGGGTAGGACAGTCATTATCACTGTCATTCTCACTTGCAGCAACAAGGGCACTTAACTTCTCCCTTTTGGGGCAATCTTTGACACGATGGGGGCCGCCGCAGAGAAAACAACCAGAATCAAAAGTTTTCTTCTTCTGGCTGTTGTCTGGCTTGTTAAAGTCAGCAACGTTCTTCTTTTTCTTCCAATCCGTTTTCTTTGCGTCTTTGGAAGTGTCAGCCTTATCTTTTTTGCCGCCACCATCCTTCTTTTTCTTAGGAGGGCCTTGGATGCTACCCATTTTGAAGTCAACAAGGCCATTTGCTGTAGAAATGGAAGTGTGCAGATCACGTACCCCCTGCCTTCGCAGTTCAGCCTGTGCCCAACCTTGTAGTCTGGACATAAAGTTGAAGAGTTTGTCTTCCTCTGACATGTTCTTGATGTCCAACATTAATAAACTAAACTCCTTCACGTAATCATGATCNTTTTCTTTGCGTCTTTGGAAGTGCCAACCTTATCTTTTTTGCCGCCACCATCCTTCTTCTTTTTCTTAGGAGGGCCTTGGATGCTACCCATTTTGAAGTCAACAAGGCCATTTGCTGTAGAAATGGAAGTGGGCAGATCACGTACCCCCTGCCTTTGCAGTTCAGCCTGTGCCCAACCTTGTAGTCTGGACATAAAGTTGAAGAGTTTGTCTTCCTCTGACATGTTCTTGATGTCCAACATTAATAAACTAAACTCCTTCACGTAATCATGATCTGTTCCGGTGTGCTTCAACTTTTTAAGTGAGTCCCTAGCAATCCAAGTTGTATTGCCAGGGAGGAATTGATCCTTCAATTCCTTTTTCAGGGTCTCCCACGTCTCGATCTTTGGACGACTAGCAGAGGCATCGTCCACATTCCAAGTCCTCCACCACAATTTGACATCACCAGATAAATACATATTGGTGATTGTTACTTTTTCTCTATCAGGCACATGGACTGCCTTAAAGTACTGCTCCATGTCCCAGAGGAAATTCTCCAGATCTTAGCGTTTCGGGTGCCTCCGAAGGTCTTTGGTTCAGGGACTTTAATCTTTGAAGATGTCTCGCCCACAGTAGGATGAGAATTCATGGCCCTCTTCACCATGGACACTTCATCTTCAAGATCCTTCAATTTGTTTTGACAGCGTCTGTGAGAGATATGATATCCTCCATCATTGTTTCAATCTTTGCATCGGTGTCAGATACATAACTATCAAAAGCCATCTGTAATCCCGCAATCTGAATAGCGTGCTGTTCCATCTGCATAGCTACGCTGGTTGCACCATCTGTCTGAGGGGCGCCTAGAAAATCTTTGAGACGAACAACATGTTCTCGCAATTCAGTAGCGTTTCCACCAGCCATGGTCGCAAAATGAAGCTCTGATACCAATTGTCACGGGATTAAATTTCTTACCAAATTTCTGTCTCGTGATAGCACTAAGATTCAACACTTAGTCTCAGCCAATCACTTAGAATGCACACAAAATGCACATAAAACAGAGAATGGACAGTAAGTAAACACACAGGCAAGACACACAGAATTTACAGGCAACAGTCAAACCTTTCTTTCTCAATAAAGTATAAGGAACTCAACCTTGGAGTCTGTTTGCAAAAACGTGCCAACTCTCTTGTTGCACTACAGACCCCAAGCACCCTATTTATAATATTCAGGGTCGCAGTTACAAGTCCAATTGCCTAGGCACATGTCTGTAATTCAAATGCTACTAGAGGTCTACTGTGATTGGATGACAAGGAAGTTATAACTGGTGTTTGTATGCTTGTCTGAATCTGACAGAGATCCCACATGCAATGCACTTGCCAAAAAACTGTCTATAACTGTCACCATCTGCAGAGCATATGCCCAACTTCCTCACATGTTGTGCATGTGTCAGGAGCCCTCAGCATTCGAATTGCATTACATTCGTACCATGGCCTAGCCCATGACGCATTATTCAAGTTAGCATCGCCCTACAATTCAAGTTATCCGCTTCCTTGCTTACATGCTGANGTCACCATCTGCAGAGCACATGCCCAACTTCCTCACATGTTGTGCATGTGTCAGGAGCCTTCAGCATTCGAATTGCATTACATTCGTACCTAACCATGGCCTAGCCCATGATGCATTATTCAAGTTAGCATCGCCCTACAATTCAAGTTACCCGTTTCCTTGCTTACATGCTGACTTGTGCCCACATGCTCATGTGCATGGACTGCCTCCCTCAATCATGCATGGGACTTCTGCCATTTTGGTTAAGGCATGGGTGCCTATGGGCGAGGCTACCCGATGTCAAATGCTGTCAATGGCTAAGGGGGTAACACTTCTCTACTTACTTTTTGCATTTGATTGTTGGGCCGTAACATCTAGATACGCATATATGTATTTTTTTTTTTCGGCAAAGTTGATTTTGGAAGTGGGCATATAAATGATGCAGCTGTTTAGTGTTTGATGAACCATCATGGACAAGCATGAAGTGCTACCTTTTAAAGTTGGTCAGCTGGCCGAGGCGAGGTCTTTTCTGTCAGGCTATCGTAGTGCATGGTTCCGGTGCAAGGTACAAATTTATATTAATATTCTCATCATTTTATCTGCAGTGAATTTTGGTTATATTTAATTTCAAGATTAATTTAAATAGGCGGTTTATGTATGTTTTGTGTACTTTAGGTTTTTAAGACTAGGAACACAACTAAATTAGGGCCTCTGACTTTTTAATTAAGCCCATCTTTTTACAATAGTTTACCCCGGACATATTTTTTGGTAATTATGCTATTTAAACACCAATAAATCGTTTAGGAACTCTAACATTTTTTATCGTGGAATTAAGAAGTCTAAGGTAAAGGAGGCATTATAGAAAATGAAGATAAGAAAATCTTTAGGAATTGATGATATAGATATGTTTAGTGGATGTGAGGGTTTCTTGGTTAACTAAATTACTCAATAAAATCATAATGACTAAGAAACTGCCCGATAAGTGGAGGAAGAGTATTTTGTCTTGTATATATACAAATATGGTGTACAAAGTTGCGCCAACTATTGAGATATGTCATTAAATGAAACTTTGGGAGACAGTAATTGGGTAAAAATTTGAGTTTGAAACAACGGTATCTAAGAATCAGTTTAGATTTATGCGTGAGAGATCAATAAACGAAATCACATACTTACTTTGAAGGCTAGTGGAAAGGTATAGGAAGAGAAATAAAGATCTTCATATGGTTTTTATAGAGGTAGAGAAGACATATGATTGAATCCCTAGATTTTATTATTGAGGGTTCTAGAGATTAAAAAAGTTACTATTACGTATATTGATGTGATTAAAAATATGAACGAAAATTTGACGACTTCAGTAAAAAGAACTACGATAGGAGAGGCTAATGAATTCCTGATCACAGTAGGCTTGCATCTGGTTCTGTTTTGAGTTTCTATATTTTTGTCTTGATTGTGGATGAATTAACTAGACACATTTAGGATGAGTTCTCATGGTATATGTTATTTGCGGATTATATAGTATTACTAGAAATCTTGTGACCGGTTTCAGAATAAAAAAAATTAAGAAAAGTAGGACTAAAAATAAATATATGGAATATAATTTTAGTAAAATGAGGAACCAAACCCCGAAGTATTAAATACTTTCAATAATTGGGGTTAGTTATCTTTATGGGTGTGAGACTTGTGACAATATTACTCATAAATTTAAAGAAGGATGAATTAAATCGAGGAATGCATCATGTGTAATAGGTGCATACTCATTAATTTAAAAGCAAAGTCATATAGAATAATTATAAGACCTGCTATACTTTATGGTACTCAACATTGACCAACTAAGAAATAGTACGTTCAAAAATTGAGTGCGGCAAAAATAAGAATGCTAAGATAAATATGTGATAAAACTGGGGAAGTATAGAATTAGAATTAAGAATATTAGCAAAAAAGTAGAAGCAGCATATATAAAAAAATATTAATAGAGAATTGACTTAGGTGATTTGGACATATCTATAGACGGCCTGGTGCGAAAGAATAATGTGGTAACTATTAACGGTAATTGAACAAGTATAGGAAAATCAAAATTAACTTCAAAAAAAATAGTAAAGAAAGATACAATAAGTTATGGTTTAACGGAAAGTATAATCCCCCTTAATAGAGCAGGATGGCAAAATAGATCATTTAACCATTATACATAGAAAATGAGACTCCATTTTTTACTCTGCGGTGAACTTTCCGTGGTGAACTTCCCTCGTGAATTCGGACTGCTATAGTCACACTGAGGAAGGGCTTCCATCCCAGTTGCCCCCTCGAACCATTTTTCCAATCTAAAAAAAAAAAAGATTATCAAAATCCATTTTTTGGTATTTAAATGGAAAAAGGAAAAAGCGTATGAGAGACAAATTTGTCCACAAGTTTCTTCCACTTTTTGTTACCGAGAGGTAGGCATTGAGAATGAGTCAAAAGTTTTGAGTTAAGGTTTTCACTCTTAGCGTTGTATGACAAAGCAATTCAGTAAAATTGATATTGAGGATCAATTTTCACTGTTGAATTTTTATGGAAGCTAAACGTTTAATAAGGGAAAATTTCCTTGCACTTACACCCCTTCTTTGTTATCATTCAGATAAAAGAGATTACCAGGATAAGGGGGCGCATTGTGCATGCCTTGGAATATTTTGATTTTCCAGATGAAAGTAAGTACACTGTACTTTTTTTAATTTATTTTTCAAGTGCCCAGGTTGTTGCTTAAGAATTACTGGAGTTCTTCAGTGCTATGATTTTCTGGCCATAAATATGTTCATAACTAATCCATTGAGACAAAACATCAAGAGCTTGTGGAGGATAATGCAACACTTATCTCACCAAATCACTGACGAGGGCAGCTCTGCTTCAAGACCACCTAAAATTATTAGACGGAAAGAGGATCAAGATATGAGACATAATGTCCTCTGATTTCAGTGCATGAACACTAGTTCAATTGATCCAAAATTCACCTTTTAGAAAGGATGCTTATTCCACCTTGATGTCAAGGTTGACCTTCATGCTTCTTGAGCTTGTCTACCAACAAGCTTCCAAATAGAGTTTAGTGTCGTCCAATATGCATTGAATTCTCAAACTGATTGGGCCAAACCATTTGTGTAAAAACACTGTAGCAATGTGCTTAGACAATTCTGATTAAACTTTGCGAGGAAGGCAAGAACCCTCTCTTACTAGTGTGTTGTAGCTGTTTTCCCCAATAGTTTTCACCAAATGGAGAAAGCTAATTTTCTTTAGTGTCAACTTAAGGGGAAATGATTGAATGCCGCGATGTGTGACTTATCAGGCATAGGAAAAAGTTTTAGATTTTGTAAGGCTGCTTTTCTACAGATTACCTTTTTTGTTGATAGTCCATCAAGAAAGTTCAGCTGTAGCCCTGTGGTGTAGTAGGTCGTCTTTCTTGAGCCCATGCTTCTTATGCCTTTTCATGAAGTGGTATTTGGGTCCCTCCCCCTATTCGTATCTTAAAGAGAGGTTAAGTTAGTTATTATTGTAATTACTCTTGGTATAATTTTGTCTGTTAAGTTGTAATCACTCACTAATGTTCTCTCCATTCCAAGACTTGAACACCTTGCTCTTTGAATGTGGCAAGAGATAGCATGCTAGCTATCAGCTTGTGGTATGGAGAACAAGATTTTTATGGAGCTAACTTTTGTTGGCTTCTTTCGTGACTGGTTACTGCCTAGGTTTCATGAGCACCAAGCAAAGAGCGTAGTATTCAGACTTTTTTTGTCTATTCACTGGGGGTTAATGGAATCTATATTAGAGAATCCAAGGACATGTTCAGCATGCAAACAAGGCATAAAAGTCAAAATAAGTGATCAGATATGCTGTACATACCAAGCACAAACTTGAACCAGTTTGTGAGAACTTCTAATTTCCAATAATATGTAGACGTATTCATGACTTCCGAAAAGTGGATTGGCAAATGCTAGTGTGTTTTCTTTGGACTATCTGCCTGTGAATTCCTTTCTAATTTGTTCCCCCATATCATGTGTTTGGTAGCCTGGGCAGCTGAGTTACCATATTGCCTCTGTGTTGACATTGGTTGTGGTTGGAGGGAAGTTGCTTCTGCAACCATGATCATCACTGTTTGGAGAACTTGATACAGCATTTACACTTGTAAAATTGGAATTTTAGATTTACCCAAAAAAATTTGGAATTTTAGAAAATAGTTAAATAAATCCTTTGCCAACTTTTGTAACTATCTGGAACATTCCCCATTGATTCATCTTTGCATCTGCATCCAGCCATTTGCCCACTCTATGATCCTTGGTTGATTCAATTTTCACATTTGATTCCCTTTCTCTTTCTAACAAGAATTCACTGTTCTGCTGTTTTGATATGTACTTCATTCTTCTCATCTATACCAATCTTCAATGGAATCTTGTTTTCCTCCAATTTGGTGGTCCTATGTTCTTCTCTCCAACTTCTTTTATGTTTACCTAGCAACTCATTTAACCTGTAGCATCCAGTTCTATATTCGCCTCCTGCTGAAAAATTGTGTTTCCCTCATCAAAATGCCCATATATCTCCCTTTCTTCCTTCCTCCACACCCTGGTATCTTCCTTGAAGAACAATACCTGGCAGGGGTTAAGGACCCTTTTTTGCTTCCCAAAATTGTCATTCCATGATACTTGCAGCAGATCAGAAGTTTTATAGTTTATGTTTTCTTAATTTTCCGTCTTTTTCAGTGCTAGTTAATGTGCTGTCACAAAAAGGTAAAACTGCAGAGATATAACAAGGCCCCAACCATAGAAGTAGCAAGTGATGAGTCATAAGAGGGCAACTGAAATTGTATCATGGCCTCCCACATTGTACATATTGTGGTTTTAATGGTAATGACAATTGACAAGGCCCTGCAGCAACCCAAGCTATCTCTGATTCCTTATCCACTTTATTTATCCTCTGCTATGCATTTGTACTGCTATCCTTCATGACTTTTGTGGTAATTGTGATCAAACTGTTGATGGATTTAAATAGAACGTGTGCTTTTTCATATTTATGAAATCATCCTATTAGTTAGAAGTCAGCATAACATAGTGGACTATAGTGGGGGACCCTGATTCCTCTCCCATATCTGGCTGCTTTTTCTTTCCATAATGTGAGATGGTGGAAAATGCTTGAAACACGAAAAGAGAAAATAAATTCTGCAAAACTTGAAGTGCAAACTTTTTTTTTTTTTTTGGTAAGAGTTATATTTATTTGCAAACTTAAAAGAAGTCTTTGGACAGTTTTTTTTAACACACAGAAAGCCAATTTTTTCCGGTTTGTTTTTGGTGTTTACAGAAGTAAAGTTGACAAGACTATACCAGGTGCCCCCACTTTATGGTAAGAAGTCTAAAGGGATAAAACGATGGTTGATGGTGCGGCCGTGCTACCCACCTGTCTACCATAAAAGCCAGATGCCTCATGTCAGGGAAATCTCAGAAGTGGCAGTCATTGTTGATGGTGTGTGGAAGGTGGGGGATTTGGTAGATTGGTGGACTGATGGTTGTTATTGGTCTGGAACAATTACTCAAATATTGGCAAACGGCAGGATTCAGGTAGTATTTTTTTCACCTGTTCCATTCGTTTAAACCAAATATTTGTTTACTAGGAGCTTCTCGTGAGTCATCTCGTCTTAAAAATCATCATGACGAGGTGTTAACACATATAATTTAAACATACCATGATAATCATCTCAATACACTGCCATAAGTATGAGCCACTTGTTGACGTGTACTTCTTCTAGCGTGTTGAGTTCTTAAAGGATTATTCACGAACTATACTGCTGCAGTTATTCATGAATGGTACTGGTATAAAATAAATATAAACGTTTCTTTGGCATCACCAGTGCATGTGTTTAGTGGTTCTTATGCAAATAATTAGGACTATGTTGCATGTTCAGCACTCGACATCAACAAATAGTTGAAAAATTGTTGTCAGATGAGACGGAAATCCTCTCCCTAATATTACAGATTAGGCGGCCTAAGTTGGGTTTGAGGATTTTTATGGTTATTGTTGGGAAGTGCGCTTAGTTCTTTCATCCTGGGAGGGAGAGAAATGCTCATACTTGTAAAAATGAACACAAGGATCTTGTTATTGTGAGGAGTGAATTTGTAATTGAGCGTTGGAAATAGACTCCTTGCATCAAGGAGACTGAATAAAACTCGGACATACGAATGGCTTTGAAGTGAGCGGCAGCTTACTGATAATCACTATCCTTCTTTATAAAGTAGGTTTGATTGAGCTTCTGTGCTCCCCTGTTTGGAGTGATGTTTTATTTTTGTTGCTTGGAAGGTTTTGCTTGTTTGGTGTTTGGAAGATTGCTTCTTGTGGAGAGTTGTGGTTTCTTTCCCGTGTGTTCAATGCAATCTGTGAGAGGGTCTATTAAAAGGGGTCTCATCCTTACCTTTTCTTGTATTATGATTCCTTGTGTTAGGCTTTACTTGAGTTCTATTGTTTTTGGAATGCCATATATATGGATTATTGCTCTATGTCTAGTAATATTTCTTTCTTACCAGCAAAAAACAAAATTGTTTTACCTCAACATTAAATGGAAAATTCTGCAATCTGTACAACACATATGAAACAAACTAACAAATACACCAAAGTAAAATAAAGGAAGGAAGAAAGGAAAAGAAGATTGTGTAATCAAAGAAATTGACCAATTTGAGGACAAGGAGGCTCCTTGGGAAGACATATGGGATAAAATCTCTTTCATGACATCTCTTTGGTTGTCTACATCCAAAGGATTTGAAGGGACTTCGTTATTTTCAGTAAAAGATCATTGGGCTCAAGTGTGTGAACTGTGAACTGTGAACTGTGAACTGTGGTGCCACTTGAATACCTCATTTCTTTACCTTGTTTCTTTATTGTTTTTAGTTAGTGTGGGCTTTCTTTTCTTTTGCTTGGTTTATGTGACTATAGAGGACCATTCATCATATACTCTCGGTTACTGTCAAAAAAGAAAGAAAGAAGATCGCTGATTCTCCGAATTGAATTGTATCTTATTTCTTTACCTTGTATTTTTACTTTTTTTTCAGCTAGTTTGGGTTTTCTTTTCTTTTGCTCGCTTTATTTAATTATTGAGGATTCCTTGTCCTCTCATGTACTCCTTTATTTTCACCATGCATAATATACTCTCGTTTACTATCATAAAAGAAAGAAAGAAGATTGGGTAATCTGACTCAATTGAATTGTAAACCATTCCAAAATGTCTTTACTTGACAATTTGAGCCTGTATGGCTGGCATTATACAGTTACCCATTGTTACTCCGATTTCTTGCAAATCTTTTGCACCTTTCTCTTTTATAAGCTCACCCTACTGTACAATATGTTTTTACATATTCTTACACTTACGACACATTGTATCCCAAGCTTGCTGAATTCAACCAGAAGGGAGATTAGGACACCAAAATTTGTCAGGTTTGGTCATGAAATGTTCCATGACTGGGCAAAATTTTTGAATATTTGGGGTCTTTTTCTCTGAAAAAAACATTTTGTAGGAACACCCTTTTTTGGAGATTAAACTATCTTCCAGATCTGCTTTGCTCATGAGAGACATGTTATTGATTTGTATTTTATTTACAGATATGTTTCTTGTTTCTTGTTTATTTGGATTTCTGTTTATATCTATATAGTTCTTGTGTTTTCTTTTCTAGATCGAACTGCCCCATCCTCCTCTGGGTGAAGGCGCATCTTATGAAGTTTCTTGCAATGACTTGCGTCCTTCTTTAGATTGGTCTCCGGATATTGGTTGGACTGTGCCTTCTTCTATGGTAAATTCCTATACTCCTCTGTCTGCATATTTCTGTGTGTTTTTACTCATTTTCCCTTGGAAAATCCCGTGGATTCGAGAGAGTATGCCGTGGAAATAACTTGTCAATTTTTTATTTCTTTGATCTGAATATTTTCTTTAAGATGGAGTCGTACAACCTGGGAATCATTTCCAGTTAAATAACTAAATCTCTTTTCACATTCGCTAATGATAACTCTCCTTTTTTTTTTTTAATTCCAAGAATTTAATTGCTGGTGATAAATTAAACAGACGGCTCNCAGAGAGTATGCCGAGGAAATAACTTGTCAATTTTTTATTTCTTTGATCTGAATATTTTCTTTAAGATGGAGTCGTACAAGCTGGGAATCATTTCCAGTTAAATAACTAAGTCTCTTTTCACATTCGCTAATGATAACTCTCCTTTTTTTTTTTTTAATTCCAAGAATTTAATTGCTGGTGATAAATTAAACAGACGGCTCCTTTACTTCATTGTTGTTTCTGTCTTCTCTTGTTCTGTGTCTTTCTCCTGTATGCTGACTTCTAGATGCTTCTTTATTTTTCCTTCTGTATTGCTTCATGCTAATTCTGTCCGGTCATTTCTCATGTGAGCTATGTCTTATTACAGGATGGTGAAAACATTCGTTGCTGTGCCCGGCTTATTCAGCCAAAGAACCCAGGTATGTTCNTTTTCCTTCTGTATTGCTTCATGCTAATTCTGTCCGGTCATTTCTCATGTGAGCTATGTCTTATTACAGGACGGTGAAAACATTCGTTGCTGTGCCCGGCTTATTCAGCCAAAGAACCCAGGTATGTTCAATGCCAGACTACACTTCTGCAGCCCTTGGTGGCCAAGGTTTGCAATGGCCCTTGTTTTATAGGAATATTTCTTTCATTTTTGAATGAATGCTTCTAAACATCTATCTCTGCTACATGTAGCAGTAGAGCGTACATGAATGTACACTTGCAGTGCATTTTATTTTGCAAGATTCCGATGTAATTTGCTCAACTTTTGCATTATTCCAGCTGCTGGGGCCTTTCCAGAGATTCATGCCATGGAAGAAGGAAGGAAGTACTCCGAGGACACAGCTGGATCTTCGTTTAATGTTTCCATCTCTTCTCATAGGTCAGATAACTCATTACCAGCACCAGATAAATCAAAGCGCTCCAGAACCGGGGAGCTTCTGGAACAACCTTTGAGCACTGTTCCCAAGGAGACGATGCTTATAACAGAAACAAATATGGAGGCGGGCATGGGGGATAATGGTGCTGGAAAGACAAGTTGTTCAGATAGTGTTTCTAGTTCACACGGCAGAGATGCTTCAGCTGAAGTCACAGGACAGAATGTTGGGGAGGACCTGCATTGTCCCAGTGGGTCTAAGAAATCCAGAGACACCGAGGGAGTACTTTCGAATTCAATGTGTTCCGACACTTTAGAAGCTGCAATTTTGGATTTGGAGGAACTTGCAAACAAGGTTAAATGGCTTAAGGGAATTCTGCAATTTGGAGTTCCTTTGTCTACAACCGCGAGGCCTTCATGGAAGTTTGTGGAACAACGTCCATCTTCCGTACCAAAATGATTGCTTCAAACAAGTGTAAGCTTGCATACCTTTGGCTTGCGTAATTTCGGGTTTTTGTTCTTTGCAGTACCTTGGTATAGGTAGCAAGCCACCAGTAATTTTTTAAAATCTAGATCCATCGACTGATATTCAGAGTTGGAACTTGCAAAACAACATTGTGTTCAAGAGAGTAGTGAGATTTTTTGATCATTGTGAACTTCGGTTAAGTTCAAATCTTTATAAAACTGATGGCACCTGGAAATTGTACGGCACTCGACTCTTATGTCTACAAATTTTGTTGTAATATAGAAATGTTGACTCTTATTTTTGTGAAACCAAAATTTTCTTGTGAAGTTGTTTTGGGTTTTTTTCTTTTGGTAACGGGGTGTACGGTTAGCTTATATGTATCTCGACCAGATCTGGTCAAAAGGTTATTCTCCAAACTTTTAATTGCTTTCTGTACTTTTCTTTGGGTTGTATCTTTCAAGGATGTGTTAAACTGGTTGAGTAAATTACAGAAACATCCCTCAATGTTTTGTGAAAAACATTGTGGCCTTGTCTTAAAAATCATGCACTCTGGTGGTGTTAATTTTGCCAATTTACCCTGTTGTCAAGTTACAATCTTTTATATTGTTCAAAATAAGACATAATTAATCATAATAAAAACTAAATTTTTTTCTNTTTAAAAATCATGCACTCTGATGGTGTTAATTTTGCCAATTTACCCTGTTGTCAAGTTACAATATTACAATCTTTTATATTGTTCAAAATAAGACATAATTAATCATAATAAAAACTAAATTTTTTTTCTAACAGTTGTAAACTATATTTAAAAAATATAATTTAATCATAAAAAATGNCTTAAAAATCATGCACTCTGGTGGTGTTAATTTTGCCAATTTACCCTGTTGTCAAGTTACAATCTTTTATATTGTTCAAAATAAGACATAATTAATCATAATAAAAACTAAATTTTTTTCTAACAGTTGTAAACTATATTTAAAAAATATAATTTAATCATAAAAAATGATAAAGTATCGAAATTTTTTATTCAGTCCAGTAGAATTACCCACTGATTTGTAGACAATTAGATTCATAATCAAAACGGGGGTGCCCGAGAGACGAGGACAGACCAGTGACCGCGAGGCACGTGTCCAAGTGCCGGCAGTACACTCCCTACAAGTCTCTCGAGGGGTAATATTGTCAATCAACCTTGGAATTTGCACACGCTAGGGCATCGGTGTTTCTTTTTTGGGGAGGGGAAACACCGGACAAACAACCCCCATCGTCCACTTTATCTCTGTTAAAGAGAGGTTTAGGGTTTGAAGGTGCACATGCAAGTCCCAGCCCCACACCCCCAAAGTTGACACGTGGACATTTGATTATGTTATTTAAACATGAAATGAATTGGTGAATTCCTCGATGTGGGATTGAAGAAACTGTTGATGCTCATTTGATGGTGAAGCATATTGTGGGAGATGGAAGTGGGACCTTTACTTACAAGTGGGTACACATGGGGTCCATTGATATACATAAAAAAAATGAGCCGGCCATTACCATACTCAATATTGCAATATAATTTTTTTTGTCTGTATTATCACATTATATTTAATAAAAATACATCATGCACACACATATATATATATTTTATTATTTTTTCAATTAATAATTGTAGATTATTCAAATCAAATGACATATAAGGCCTTCTCCGACAAAAATAGGTGATAGATAGGAACACATTTATATACATATATTTGTGTGTATGTGCAAATGGAATATTTGATATATATTCAAGACTATGTGCACATGAAGGGAGATGACCAAGAGGTTGAAACAATCCATCTGCAGCTCCCTGCAGGGCAGCCTAAGGCAATTTATGACTTCAAACGAAAATACTAAATGTTGTTTTTTTAACATTTAGTATAATTTTTTTAGGCTTAAAGCCAAAATTCTAAATGAAGTTTCTTTTATTTATAGTATTAATTTTTTTAAAAAAATTAATATATTTTAAATTTATTGTGTTGAACTTTTATTTTTATTTTTTACAGGAGAGAGAGTTTTATTTCAATTTTTTTTTTACCTGAGAGAGAAAATGGGTAAAGATAAATATGAGTTAATTTTTGAGTACTTTTTTTTGTAACTTTTGATTTTTAGGTTTCTAATGTTATGGATTTGATAATGGGCCCAATAAAAATTCTGAATGCACTTAATTTTTTGAGGCTTTTTTAGGGCTTAAAATCCCATTAATTTTTTTGTCGACTATTAATGTACTTAAAATTATAAAGCCTCCCAAAAATTTGAGGCCTAAAACTCGAGTAAATATTGAATGCAACAGTGATACCATGTCACCATTAATGTTATGGTATCACTAACCAATAATAAAACCTTAAATAGGAAAGGTGAACTCCACTTGAACTTACATGACAGAAAAGTGAGGAGTCATTTCCTTACATGACATGTTAGTTATTGATTTTTGTGGGATCGATCTATTTATTTGTTTTATTTTTATTGGTCGATGATACCACATCACCTTGCTACATAAAATCACCATTGTAATGAATATTTTCTCCTAAAACTCATGCTTTACTGTCAACACCACTTGGATTTTTATTTTCTTTTTTCAAATTTTCATCACCACTGTCTAGTCCAGACTCATCCCAATCCCATGTCATATCCTGACCGTATCCTTTTCATTATTTTTTATGTAACGATTCTAGAAAAGATTAGATAAAGAGTGGTCAATATGTGAGAGACATTAGGTTTGAGGAATAGTAAATTGTGTTTGTTTTGTACTGGTTATTTGGATGTGAATGATCCATTTTAAGAAAACCATTTTAAAATCTTTATGTCTTATGCTAGTTTTACAAGTCTCCATCTCCATCTCTTTATAGAAATAGAAATAAGACCATATTAGTAGTTATTGTCGGTTCCGACATGTGATGGAGTGTGTGTATATATATATATTTTGTGAAAATAAATGTCTTCTTCTATGTGATGATACTCTTTCTAAAATCATTGACTGGACAATAAGAAATAAGGTATCGTGTGGAATATGAACCCACATGGATCACAATATCGTTGATAATGAAAATATAAATCAACAAGAAACCATTCGCTAAAGAAATTCAGATGAAGAAGTCAAAAAGCCTCGACCGGTCACCCTAATTCACCCGTTGCTCTTGGACACATTCCATTTGTCACTTTTACCCAGATGAGGCTTGTGAAAGTAGGTCACGGCTTTTTATGTTAGGATTGGTAATTGAGCTGTGCTATTCGGTTCAGTTCGGAGAAAACTCGATTAGAGTTCAATTCGTATTCTAAATGAGTCGAACTTGAATTATTTTTTTAGTCCATTTAGAAAAACTAACTTATAAGGCTCAGTTCAACCTCGTAAAACTCAATTCGTTTATATCGAGTTCGGCTTGTCTCGGGCTCGACTTATTTTCTAAACAAATCAAATTGAACAATTTGTATTCCATTAAATTTGTCTTTTGATAGAGATATGCCAATTGTGTCCTTGTGATGCTGTGGAAAAAGATTAATATTTTGTAAAAATATATATGACTCTTGTATAATTTAGATAACCAATGAATCTTTGGTCCAATGGAACTCTTTGTCTTGTAAAGATTTTGCCTTCTTGAGGTCAAGGATTCAAGTCTCCCTCCCCTTCCCTTTCATCCTCCCAAAAAAAAAAAAAATTGTATAGCTTAGGGTTACTAATCTTTCTTCCCTCTAAATTTTATTTCTCATTTATTCTTTTTTCGTTTTCTCCATTTCTCTATCTAACCTCCAAAGTACATATCAATTATATATGCAAATTTGTAAACTTAGTATTCAAGTTAATTTTGATTTTAATATATTTAGTTAAATAAGTTTTTTATGTAATTAAGTAGTATTTCGAAGATTTCACATTGGGACCATTTGTAATATTAGCCAAGTTGTATCAGCAAGTGGGTTGCCTATATTGGCAGGCTACAATTGCTTTTCTTAGTGAAGGACAGAATTGGATCACCAATAATGGTGAAGAATAGTCCAATAGCTAGCAAAACTGCCAGTATATATGGTCAGCATGTCACAGATCTTCCCATAATGAAAAAAGGATAAGTATTAAAATCATGATAGAATATGAAAAAAAAAGATGAAATAAAGTCAAGGGTGATTGGACCACAGATGAAGCTAAGGCACGGCATGGGATTGGGGTGACCATGGCCCAGGGATGGCACTGCCTCGAAACGGGGATGGAGAGTGTAGTCTCTATTCTAATGCTAGCTTAAAATTGTTTTGTTCATTTTCGATCCACCCTCGTTATCGGACATAATTTTTATTCTCATTCTTGTTCGTGAGTAAATTTGTAATCCTTGCCCTCGCTCCGTCCCCCTCCTTCACTCTCGCTCCCACCTCTGTCCACCTTACCCGCCCAAGCCCAAGCCCAAACTAACATAATCTAAAATTCTATTAAATCTAACATTCTAAAGAATCCAACATAATTATAGAATATTATAATATAATTAAAAGCTTGTCATGTACAATATAATCCAACATAATATAATTAAAACCTTATCTACAACATAATCTAACATAATATAATTAAAAGTTTGTCTTCCATGTAAATCTAACACAACATCATGCAACACGACATCATGTAACATAACATAATCTAATATAAAAAAATATAAAAACACAATTATTTATACTTTTACAAGCCAAAAATATGAAAAAAAAAATCAAAATAGAAAAAAATTTACAAAAGGAAAAAATCATTCAATAATATGTATGTTTGTATTCACAGTAACATATATGTGGGTGTGTGTGTGTGTATATAATAATAATAATAATAATAATAATAATAATTTGCGGGTTGATTTTTACACAATTAATAAAAAAGACAACTCTCTCCCTTGGTGAACTTATGTTTACCTAGAAAGTCGGCAATCCCGTGGCAAAGGAACGGTCAAAAGTGGCCTAAGGATTGGTGATGAGTTGGCCTTCAGGCTGTCCGATAGATTCCGGCATGCTGAAGTGTTTTTCAACATATCCTGGCACTCAAAAGAAAGGTTAGAAGGGCGCCGAAATATTTTCGGCATATCCTCTCTGACGATCAAATGAGTTCTTTGAGAGAGGGGGAAGAAGAAATGACTATTTTGTGTTCTTGAGAGGTGATTTTGCGTATCTTTATTTTACATTTGTGAGAGCTATTTATACCTCTATTGAGGTAATCATTGCAAACAGGTGGGTCTATTGAAAGGAAGCCCCTCATTGGTCCTTTTGAAAAGCAACCTGTGGAGTACAGTTCTAGGGCAGAATGTCTTTCTTGTCACAAGAAGTCTCTGTATTTAACGCTTGGATCCCCGAACATTTAATGCACTCCTCCCGGAGTCCGCCGAGCAATAAATGTGTCACATTCTTTTGAGGGATCGTTTAATGTCCTTCTTAGTGGCTATGCATGCGCTAGGGCATTTGTGTCCTTTGCCATCCAAGAGGTCACGTCTTCTGAACTTCGTACTTTGTGGACTCTCTCTATTGGTCATCAAATTGCCTATCTTGTCATTGTGACTGCCTTGTGAAGAAGGTTTGATGATTAAAAATCGCCCTCACCTCTGANTACCTGAGAGAGAAAATGGGTAAAGATAAATATAAGTTAATTTTTGAGTACTTTTTTTTGTAACTTTTGATTTTTAGGTTTCTAATGTTATGGATTTGATAATGGGCCCAATAAAAATTCTGAATGCACTTAATTTTTTGAGGCTTTTTTAGGGCTTAAAATCCCATTAATTTTTTTGTCGACTATTAATGTACTTAAAATTATAAAGCCTCCCAAAAATTTGAGGCCTAAAACTCGAGTAAATATTGAATGCAACGGTGATACCATGTCACCATTAATGTTATGGTATCACTAACCAATAATAAAACCCTAAATAGGAAATGTGAACTCCACTTGAACTTACATGAGAGAAAAGTGAGGAGTCATTTCCTTACATGACATGTTAGTTATTGATTTTAGTGGGATCGATCTATTTATTTGTTTTATTTTTATTGGTCGGTGATACCACATCACCTTCCTACATAAAATCACCATTGTAATGAATATTTTCTCCTAAAACTCATGCTTTACTGTCAACACCACTTGGATTTTTTTTTTCTTTTTTCAAATTTTCATCACCACTGTCTAGTCCAGACTCATCCCAATCCCATGCCATATCCTGACCGTATCCTTTTCATTATTTTTTATGTAACGATTCTAGAAAAGATTAGATAAAGAGTGGTCAATATGTGAGAGACATTAGGTTTGAGGAATAGTAAATTGTGTTTGTTTTGTACTGGTTATTTGGATGTGAATGATCCATTTTAAGAAAACCATTTTAAAATCTTTATGTCTTATGCTAGTTTTACAAGTCTCCATCTCCATCTCCATCTCTTTATAGAAATAGAAATAAGACCATATTAGTAGTTACTGTCGGTTCCGACATGTGATGGAGTGTGTATATATATATATATATATATATTTTGTGAAAATAAATGTCTTCTTCTATGTGATGATACTCTTTCTAAAATCATTGACTGGACAATAAGAAATAAGTTATCGTGTGGAATATGAAGCCACATGGATCACAATATCGTTGATAATGAAAATATAAATCAACAAGAAACCTTTCGCTAAAGAAATTCAGATGACGAAGTCAAAAAGCCTCGACCGGTCACCCTAATTCACCCGTTGCTCTTGGACACATTCCATTTGTCACTTTTACCTAGATGAGGCTTGTGAAAGTAGGTCACGGCTTTTTATGTTAGGATTGGTAATTGAGCTGTGCTATTCGGGTTCAGTTCGGATAAAACTCGATTAGAGCTCAATTCGTATTCTAAATGAGTCGAACTTGAATTATTTTTTTGGTCCATTTAGAAAAACTAACTTATAAGGCTCAGTTCAACCTCGTAAAACTCAATTCGTTTATATCGAGTTCGGCTTGTCTCGGGCTCGACTTATTTTCTAAACAAATCAAATTGAACAATTTGTATTCCATTAAATTTGTCTTTTGATAGAGATATGCCAATTGTGTCCTTGTGATGCTGTGGAAAAAGATTAACATTTTGCAAAAATATATATGACTCTTGTATAATTTAGATAACCAATGAGTTTTTGGTCCAATGAAACTCTTTGTCTTGTAAAGATTTTGCCTTCTTGAGGTTAAGGATTCAAGTCTCCCTCCCCTTCCCTTTCATCCTCCCCCAAAAAAAAAAAAATTGTATAACTTAGGGTTACTAATCTTTCTTCCCTCTAAATTTTATTTCTCATTTATTCTTTTTTCGTTTTCTCCATTTCTCTATCTAACCTCCAAAGTACATATCAATTATATATGCAAATTTGTAAACTTAGTATTCAAGTTAATTTTGATTTTAATATATTTAGTTAAATAAGTTTTTTATGTAATTAAGTAGTATTTCGAAGATTTCACATTGGGACCATTTGTAATATTAGCCAAGTTGTATCAGCAAGTGGGTTGCCTATATTGGCAGGCTACAATTGCTTTTCTTAGTGAAGGACAGAATTGGATCACCAATAATGGTGAAGAATAGTCCAATAGCTAGCAAAACTGCCAGTATATATGGTCAGCATGTCACAGATCTTCCCATAATGAAAAAAGGATAAGTATTAAAATCATGATAGAATATTAAAAAAAAAGATGAAATAAAGTCAAGGGTGATTGGACCACAGATGAAGCTAAGGCACGGCATGGGATTGGGGTGACCATGGCCCAGGGATGGCACTGCCTCGAAACGGGGATGGAGAGTGTAGTCTCTATTCTAATGCTAGCTTAAAATTGTTTTGTTCATTTTCGATCCACCCTCGTTATCGGACATAATTTTTATTCTCATTCTTGTTCGTGAGTAAATTTGTAATCCTTGCCCTCGCTCCGTCCCCCTCCTTCACTCTCGCTCCCACCTCTGTCCACCTTACCCGCCCAAGCCCAAGCCCAAACTAACATAATCTAAAATTCTATTAAATCTAACATTCTAAAGAATCCAACATAATTATAGAATATTATAATATAATTAAAAGCTTGTCATGTACAATATAATCCAACATAATATAATTAAAACCTTATCTACAACATAATCTAACATAATATAATTAAAAGTTTGTCTTCCATGTAAATCTAACACAACATCATGCAACACGACATCATGTAACATAACATAATCTAATATAAAAAAATATAAAAACACAATTATTTATACTTTTACAAGCCAAAAATATGAAAAAAAAAATCAAAATAGAAAAAAATTTACAAAAGGAAAAAATCATTCAATAATATGTATGTTTGTATTCACAGTAACATATATGTGGGTGTGTGTGTGTGTATATAATAATAATAATAATAATAATAATAATAATTTGCGGGTTGATTTTTACACAATTAATAAAAAAGACAACTCTCTCCCTTGGTGAACTTATGTTTACCTAGAAAGTCGGCAATCCCGTGGCAAAGGAACGGTCAAAAGTGGCCTAAGGATTGGTGATGAGTTGGCCTTCAGGCTGTCCGATAGATTCCGGCATGCTGAAGTGTTTTTCAACATATCCTGGCACTCAAAAGAAAGGTTAGAAGGGCGCCGAAATATTTTCGGCATATCCTCTCTGACGATCAAATGAGTTCTTTGAGAGAGGGGGAAGAAGAAATGACTATTTTGTGTTCTTGAGAGGTGATTTTGCGTATCTTTATTTTACATTTGTGAGAGCTATTTATACCTCTATTGAGGTAATCATTGCAAACAGGTGGGTCTATTGAAAGGAAGCCCCTCATTGGTCCTTTTGAAAAGCAACCTGTGGAGTACAGTTCTAGGGCAGAATGTCTTTCTTGTCACAAGAAGTCTCTGTATTTAACGCTTGGATCCCCGAACATTTAATGCACTCCTCCCGGAGTCCGCCGAGCAATAAATGTGTCACATTCTTTTGAGGGATCGTTTAATGTCCTTCTTAGTGGCTATGCATGCGCTAGGGCATTTGTGTCCTTTGCCATCCAAGAGGTCACGTCTTCTGAACTTCGTACTTTGTGGACTCTCTCTATTGGTCATCAAATTGCCTATCTTGTCATTGTGACTGCCTTGTGAAGAAGGTTTGATGATTAAAAATCGCCCTCACCTCTGATGTGTTGACGTCATTCTTGACTTTTTTAAGAACTCCATCATTCGTCATAGTCCAAGTCTCGAGGTGATCACCAACACCTTAGCAGAGTAGAGGTCTAGACGCCGAGGACACGCATCGGATAGAGGTCTCCTCGGGTAACTTTGTGAGCCGAAGACACATGTCACGTGATGAAGACTCCAAAGTACCTTTAGCACCGAGATGACGTGTCATGTGAAGAGTGCTCCGCAAACAAGATGTCGAGGACTCCGTGGATATTATGTCGTGGACTTCGAGGTACCTTTAGTGCCGAGATGACGTGTCATGTGGAGAGTGCTGTGCGGACAAAATGTTGAGGACTCCGCGGACAACATGTCGTGGATTCTGAGGTACCTTTAGTGTTAAGGACACGTGTCACTCGCAGAAAGTTCCAAGGTGCCGAGGACATGTGTCGTCTAAAGAACACTCCGTGACTAATATGTCGAGGACACGTATCTCGTTCCCCTTAATCACAAAAAAATGTCCCATCAAATAATAATAACAGGTAAAACGGGGCAGAGGTAAGTGTCAGTCCATCTTCACCTTTATCTCCCCATGGGTTTATACAATTATTCCCGTGTATGTCTTTCTTCCAATATGTATGATCCATCCGGGTCTAATCGAGATAAATTTAGACAAATACCTATTTTTATTCGATCCATTGTCATCTTTACCATAACTCCTCCAATAATTTGTATAGCCGTGGCCTCTTACCGAAGAGTGTTATATATATATATATATATATATATATATATATATATATATATGCCAGTACAAGAGAAAATGGGTGAACCAATCAATCATAAGACAATCAGATACTATTTTATTCTTTCCTAATAAGATTAATAAAAGCTATTTTTACCTCCACTCACTCAATAAAAAATCTCTTTGGTAAATGGAAAAACAATAAAAAAAAAATACATTCTAATTTCTTGGGTTTTCATTCTTCTTTCACTAAAATTTCTTGAGTCTTTCACTCAAAGAACTATTATTGATTGGACCAAAAATAATTTCAGTGGCTGGTTTTTTCTCTATTGATTAACCAATTAGTATTATTCAAAATGACTTATTTTTTTTATCTTATTTTGGCATGAATGATTTTGTTTATATTGAAAATTTTAATGTTAAATTAAAATTTTAATTTTTTGTGCTTAAGATTTGCCCCCCTCTAGAATAAAATCGAGGCTCCGTTCTCGGTGATAACACTTTATCCCTTAAGTACAAAAACAGTTCAATAAACAAGATTTTTGTTATTACAAGTTTAACGAGAAATTATCGTATTCTTACTGTAAAGAGATTACTACCACGGCAATAAATCACAATTAAATAGTCTTATCTGTTTATCAGGATTAAAAGTCCCTTCCTACATCTTGAATTTCTCTAATGATAACAAAGGTGCCTGATAACTTTATGGCTTTTGGGTTGCATCTGTACATATCTCGTACAGTCAATTTGCTCCCAAATCCCAATAATGTCTACTAACTTTTCTTCGACCCATAATTAATTGTCTCATACTACTATACTTGTCTGCCATTTGGGATGTCAATCCACAAAAATATGATGCCATTGATTAAAAAAAAGTAAGATTTAACTATGGTATCAATAAAAAAATTCGCCATTATACTTTTAAAATTTATTATTTTAATAGGCATTTTTGTAATTTTTATAAGTNAATGATGCCATTGATTAAAAAAAAGTAGGATTTAACTATGGTTTCGATAAAAAAATTTGCCATTATACTTTTAAAATTTATTATTTTAATAGGCATTTTTGTAATTTTTATAAGTAATTTATTATATTTGTGGATATTTTTATTACTATTGTGATAATTATTTTTATCATTTTTCTTTAGTATAAAAAAATTATTATTTTTATAGGTGATTTACCGAATTTGTAGCTATTTTTACTATTTTTATTATAACTATTTTTATCACTTCGAATACCACAATAGTGATAAAATACCCACAAGTGACAAATATAGTAAAAATTAGTGCGGTANTCTTTAGTATAAAAAAATTATTATTTTTATAGGTGATTTACCGAATTTGTAGCTATTTTTACTATTGTTATTATAACTATTTTTATCACTTCGAGTACCACAATAGTGATAAAATACCCACAAGTGACAAATATAGTAAAAATTAGTGCGGTATTGAAATTTATTTTTTGATACCGTAGATAATTCCAAAAAATTATGGTGCACTATGAAAGTATTATTCGTTGTGTAAATAAAATAAATAATATAAAATCCTTTAGAGGACAAAAAACAATGCAAACGTAATTGAATAATTTTTCCTTATACATAGGTCAAAGAAATTTGATATAATGAGATCAATTTTTTTGATTCTCAAATTTTATGTTTTATCGCGCCTTCAGATACGAATTATGAGTAGTGATCCTATAAGAATAAAATATCTATAATTGTGATGCCTATGACCACACAATAACAAAGGATTAAGGAACTATAAGACTAATAAAGCTTTCTCTCTACCTTCTACCATCTTTCTTCTTATCTTTCTTGGAGCTATTATTATTTAAGTAAAATTACATCTTGATTATTTAAGATTTATTATTTAATCACTTAAACTCCCTGATATTTAAAATATTACACATAGACCCTCTGAGATTTATACGCGCGTAACACTTAGACCCTTACTGTAAATATATCCGTTAATAAATTACACTTAGATTCCCCTGAAATTTGTAGGTGTATAATACTTAGATCCCTTAAGTTTAAAATATTATAATTAAACAAAAAATACTCCAATTAAAGATAGAATATCAAATTTTTTAAATTTTATAACCAAAATTTATATTATATTGTATCATTTATTAAAATAAAATTAAAATTAAAAAATTATTTTTTTCTTTAAAAATCGTAATTAGTATACAATTATACTATCTAATGGAATAAAACTAAAAAATCAAACAAAGAGTCAAAGTCATTCATTATAGAACATGAAACATCCAAAATTCATATTCTATTATGTCATTTATTGAAATAAAATTAAAATTAAAAATCTATTTTCTTAAAAAAAATTATTGTTAGTATATAATTATATCGTCTATTAGAATAAAATTAAAAAATTAAATAAGAGATCAAATTATAATAGACACAATATTTTTTAGCTTTAATTGAGATATTTTGGTATTTTAATTTGGTCGTTTAAACGACCAAATTAAATTACAATAGATAATATAATTGTATACTAATTATGATTTTTTAAGAAAAAAATTTAATTTTTATTTTTGATTTTATTTCAATAAATGATACAATAGAATATGAATTTTAATTGTAAAATTTAAAATATTTGATATTTTATCTTTGATTGAAGTATTTTTGGTGTAAATATAACATTTTAAACTTAAGAGATCTAACTAATATATGTTTACAAACTTCAAGAAATCTAAGTATAATTTATTAACGAATATATTTACAGCAAGTGTCTAAGTGTTACGAGTGTATAAATTTTAGAGGGTTTATATATAATATTTCAAATATTAAGAGGTTTAAATAATTAATTGACAAATATCAAAAAATTTGGGTGTAATTCCCCCTACTATTTAAGTTTTGAAAGTGGTCTCTCTATCTTTCGATCAGGGCTATGCACGATTACGTCTCTTCAAATCGTGCACTAGATTATGCTTTTTTATTTTTTAAATATAAAATTAATATACCCTCATTTTGCCGTTTTTTTTTTCCAAAATGTCCCCCCCCCCCAAAAAAAAAAATACAACAAAAGAATCCCCAATTTTGTTTCCTAATTTGTGAGGAAAGAGTAATACATAATGAAATTCATCATTCGAATATTTATTATTTGAAGGGGAATCTTTAAAATATAGGAAAAGGCTACGGTACCGAAGTATCGAAAGTTACAACAATTTCAGATTAAATTATAATTTTTTTAAAGTGTAAGTTACAATTTTTAAATGTCAAATTACAACTCAAAAGAAAAAAATTATAACCGCTCAAGATAAATCTATAATCGATCATGAATCCTTGATCTGAGCAGTTACAATTTAATCATAAAAATAATAATTTTTGATACAATACAAGGGGTTATCTTAGACTTTGCCTAAAATGTATAAAGGGGTCAAGACCAAATCTTCTAGAAGAGATGAAACTGACCTGTACTGTAATGATTGATGTACCTGCCCACATCTATAATAATAAAATAGAACCAATTTTGAATCTTTATTCACTTAAAAATTTAATTTTATTTAAAAAGCACAAGGACGGCTTAGATTCATTCTAATTTTAATCCAATGATCTAAATTTCATCTCAATTCTTTTAATTTAATCCAAAGGCTCACATCAAACCCACCAATCAAACCCATTCCCTACAGTTACTCTCTGCCTCAAATACTCTCTGCCTCAAATCAAACCCATTCCCCTACACACCAACCCACCCCTACAGCTACTCTCTGTTGATCCCAACCCATTCCCTACACACCCATTTCCTCTGCCATGCCTCATGGCTCAACACAACGGCAGCACACAGCAACCCAGACCCCTTACCCCTCTACCCACACCCCTCTCACTCCTCTGCCATGGCTCAGCAGCGGCACACAGTGGCGATGGCGATCAACACAGCAGCGACACCAACGGCGTTCAACACAGCGGCACACAGCGGCTCACCAATCTCAGCCCAGGTATATTATTCGGGAATTAGAAACCAGTAAAGGAAGTTAGAGTTCCAAAATCACACCTTTGTTCTCTTGACAAATTTTCTTGATACTAATTTCTTCACTGGCATAGATTCACAGTGCAAGATGATGACACCAAACACCAGTAAACCAACTCTAATCGTAAGTTTGTTCACAGGTGATTGGTGCCCTCAATCTTGCAAAGAAAACCCTCGATGGCCGAGTTATGTATTCCTCTGGGCTGGGAAGTGACTAAAATATAGTCCTGGTTCATAGTTTTGATGAACAATTTTTCATTCGAGATTCATGATCAATTTCTTTTGCATGAGTCCAATCCCCTTCTCTGTTTCATTCGAGATGCGCACCAGCCCAATCCCCTTCTCTGTTTTTCGGCCCAACCCCCTCACCACCATCAGGCCTCCATCTATCCAACCCCACCCACTCCCTTCCTTTGGTTTTCATAGATTTCTCCCTCTTATTCTCTGTTTTCGGTCATTGATGGCGAGGGCACCATGACCTGACTCCAACTTCCACCTCCACCAAGAAGTCTCCAACACTCCAACTCCAATTTTGTGTTTACCCAAAACCCACTGCTGAACAAACAACCCCAACCCCCAATAAGTCAGATTTTATTTTGATTTTAATATAATTTTGATTGTTGATATAATTTTTGATGTCAATTTTCAATTTTGTTTTCAATTTCGATGTTGTTTTCAATTTTATTTTGAATTAATTTGAATTGCGAGTTTTGAATTTTTGACTGTGGTTGGTTGAATTAGGTGAATGGTTCACACTAAATTTGTTTGAATGGGTATTTTCCAGAGTGTGGTGTGTGTGTGCTTAAAGAAACAGAATTGTAGTAGGAGTATTTTTGTGTGTGAGTTCGTATGTGATTGAGAGAGATAGAGAGGTTCTGAGTGTTTGTATAGAAAGAGTGAATGGTTTGTTGGGAGTTGTGAGCGTCTGTTGTGTGTCGCGGGAGAGGGAGAAGGAGAGAAAGGAAAATGAAGAATAAAAAACAGAGGAAGAATTGTTTGGGTTGAGATTTTAGTTGTTCACTGTACAAATAATAGTGTTTGGATTTGAGTGGCCAAGAATGACCCAATTTCCCTTAATTGTAGTTACATGCGTTGCACGTGAAATTTTTCTGTCCAAATCAGTTAGTGCGAGGGACCAGGTCTAGAGTATGAATTCGGAGGCCTAAATTGACGAAATTCGAACTTTAAGGTTCAAAATATATAAGTAGTAAATTTCAAGAACTATTAGTACAATTTACCTATTAACATTCGGCTTGAAAAGTTCGGATTGAATATTGGGTTTGGATTGAACTTGGGTTTGGTAGTTGAAGGGTTGAATTCAGATTATATGCACTCCTGCTTGCACACTCCTGTTTGATCTTATGAGACTTAAGACATTTCATTTCTTTCTAACCCAAGAGTTAATGCAAGCAACATTATTAAAAGTTTAATAAACAACTTTATTTGAGATAGTCATTGTTAACCCCTACTGTTTGGGTCGACTAGAGCTTGCTTTTACTCAACATCTATTCAGTTTTTTTTTCATCTGTTCAGTTTTTTTTCCTGAATAGTTTTTTTTTTTTTTCC